>JAODVM010253050.1:0-12659 GCA_025400095.1 Phenganax marumi | reverse complement strand
GGAAACCCATTTACAAAAAGAGGTGCCAAAATTCATGGCAACCAAAACACGATGAAGAAAAGACCATTCCACCCTATGAAACGCATTCTCCTGATCCAAAGAGATAATAGCGATACCCTTATTAGTTTATTGGCATGGTGAACAACATCTTGCAACAGACGAGAATTCTCCATATATGAATGACTGGGAACCCCACAAGACTGATTGGAATGAATAACCCTCCCAATGACCAACAGTAGATGGTTTGCAATAGCTTTAGCCGCAATTTTATAATCCACGCACAGCAAGGTAATGGGACGCCAATTCTTCATAGCATTACTATCTCCATGCTTATGAACAAGAGCAATAACGCCAGAACGCTGAGATAAGGCTCACCTTCACCCTCACAAAGAAGCTGATCACCATCCGAGAGACATTGAGTCAGGCATGACAAAAAGAAGTCCTGTTCCATAGAGTTCAAGGGAATGGAAGAAAACAAAAGAACATAAAATTGCATTCACGCAAGGCAAATGGCCTTAAATGATGTAACCACAACCCCAGCTGAATTGGTAATGGAAGTAAATACTTGTTTCTGAGCTCTTTTATGTTCTAAACTAAAAAAGTAGGATGTTGAAGCTTCCCCCTCTTCCGGCCATTGGATGTTGGCTCTAATACATGCCCCACGAGCCTGGCTACGATGAACATTTTCCAATTCAGCCTCGATGTCCTTGATTGCAGATGCCACATCTTCATCACAACTGCGCCTCATAGAAAGTTGACGCAATTTAGCTTCAAGTGATTTAACAAGTTTACGATCTTGCGATGCTTTGGGTTTTGAAAAAGCACGAATATATTGTTGAAAATGTGCCTTTCCCGCATCCCACCATGTGCTTAGGGAAAAGAAGTGATTCTCCTCCAAGCACCAAGAAACCCAAAAGTCCTTAACCAATTCATCCAAGGAAGGATCCCCAAGATGAGAGCAGTTAAATTTCCATAGGCCACGCCCACAATGAACGGTGGAGGGAATGTCCAATTCAAGATAGACTTACGAATGGTCAGACCGAAAGAAAGGTAATATGTCCACCGAGAGACAAAATTCTAGAAAAAGGAAGAAAGCCAAAACATATCCAACCGTGATCCCTGTGATCCATCCGGACGCCGCCAAGTGTATTCTCGTGCAGTAGGATGATGAAGACGCCAAACATCATGTAGATCATATGTTGACATAAGTGTGGTGAGAGTGAGGGACCAACGTAGAGCCTATGTTACAACCAAAGCGATCAACTAACGGATCTTTGACAGTATTGAAATCATCACAAAGAATAACAGGAGTATCCGGCTCCAGCACTCCATATATCGACTCGAAAAACGGGGTCCCAAGTTTGGCAGTATTAGGACCATAGATATTACACAAGTGAAAAGAGGAATTGAGCCTAGAAAATTCCGCACAGAGAAGATGACCCACCTCATCGTGTGAAGAATGAACAAGTTCAAAAGAAGAACGGTACAAAATAGCCATGCCAGAGCTTCTATTAGTGCCTGGAGAGGAAATACAATTATTACAATTATAGGACAAACGATTTAAACCATCACGACTGGCATCCACCAGCCACTGTGAGAATTCGTTAATAGAAATAGCATGACTTTCCTGCAAACACACAAACTCGCCTTGCAACAATTCAGCCATGAATAAAGGGAATCCCGATTTAACGACGAATGCAGGCCTTGTCAATTAAGAGAAATAATAGATAACTTCGAATCAGCCATGATACCAAAGAAAAAGCACCGATACAATAGAAGAGACATGATTACATGGGTTTTTTAAAAGACCGAGCTTTATGCTGAAAACAGGGGCCAGACGAGTACGTTTTGAACGTAACATTAAGGTGGGAGAGTCCACCTCCTGTGAACTCTCCGAAACTGGAGTTGCTCTTGGACCATTCAGAGTGATATACGTTAATGGAGAGTTCTGATCCTCCGCTGTACTCTTTGAAGCCCCACTAACATCACCGCCATCTGTACTTGCTTTACCACCCTCAGTGACATCCGTATCGTACATGTTTGTTTTACCATCATTCTCCTCTTTATTACCACTACCACAAGCCTCAATATTATCATCGTTCCTCGCACCCTTAATATCTACTTTGTCATCCTCATCAGTACTATCATCCTCCTCATCACTGTCATCCTCATCCTCTACATCATCATCCACATCTTCAAGATCATCGTCATCCACCCCATCATCACCATCATCATCAATAACTCCCTCACCTGCCTCAACACTGACATCCTTCTCCTGCGAAGAGTTGTCGACCCCGACCCTATCCCTGTTACTATCATCATCTTTACTCTCTTCATCAACATCCACTTGCATATCATCCATCTCATCCCCCAAAAAGGAAAAAGGATTATGATCTACAGGATAGATGAAGAAGCCTGCCCCACCAATTCCTCCATAGCAGCACGTTTATCTGGAATCCCGACCGATTCATCCGAGGAATTGGACAAGGTACATTTGGGCGCTTGAGAAGGCGCCTCGGGCACATCCTCAAAAATATCCTCTTCGTCGGAGCTCTCATCTGGGGAAGCAGTACTCTTACTTGTTCTTGCATGAACAGCGGCCGCGAAAGAACCTGGAAGAGCCCCATCGGCAGCCCCGGTGAGAGCAGAAACAACAACAGGAGGCAACTCCTCCCGCAACCCAGCAGTAGTATCAGACTGGACTCGAGAAGGGCAATCCTTAACTGGGTGCCCCACACGTTGGCACGAAAAACATGTTGGTACACATAAAAAACATTGCACCAATGGCCTGCAATCAGTAAGCGTGATGGAATAGCGCTCTCTATATCCATGAGCACGTTCCGTACCCCCCCATACACCACGTGAAATCTGTCCATCTTGGACGAAATTACTTTGCCGTACAGCGAAAGAGCAAAAGCAATTGCCTCATGCGGGACACCATAACTAAGTCGGGTGATATTCACCCATTTAGCTGACTTAAGCAGTTTGCATACAACAGGCGAACCTCTGAACGTCAAACCGGAGCGACAAAACTTGGTCATGTTCTGACCAGTTTTGAGAGTTATCCTTACTTTATTAGAGGACAATAAAACAAAGCCTCACAAACTGATGAAAAATTAGTGGGCATTTGCTTGTAAAATTCCTCCATCACAGCCTCAACAGATACTTTTGGCCGATCCAAAGTAGTAGGCCACGACACATCAAGAGTGCAAATGGCAATTCGCAAATGGAATAATCATTTTGATAAAAAAGAAATCCACAGCCAAGGCCAAAAGGCCAGGACCAAGGAACACAAACGCTTACAAACACCAAGACAATACAAGAAACAGCACCAGAACAGGTACACGTAGAACTTGTCGCACCACAACGACCACGAGAACACCAAACCAATAAGAGCAGCAGCACCAGAACAGGAACACATGATTCTTGATGCACCACAACAATCACGAAGAAACCAAGTCTTGAAATACCCAGGATCTTGAACCAGGATCTCCTTTTGAGAGATCGGTCACTGGCTTAAGAACCCTGCTAGGGGCAACTAGCGATGCAATGGGCCCATACCAGAAGTGCTGCCTCACTTGAACCGAGATAGTGCAATACGGTCAAGATTTGATCGCAGTGCAGCTCGACTTCCACATTGCCCTGTGGCTTCCTTTAGCATCACCGCCAAAAGGCCGAGAAGTGATACCTGTGCAACGTTCTATCCGTTTGCTTTATCCCTGGAACACTTCTTGTGCATTTGCGGTGAATACATGCATCTACGATTTATTCCTTCTTTTGTTCATTCTTTCTTCCATAATCCTTGGTGGCACTCAGTTTCGTCTCTCTCTTGGTATTGTGAGTGCTTGCTTGCTTCATTGTGACTTGAAAAGCTTCCGCTGGGATAAGTTAATTGCGCACATGCTTACGTGAAACACGGTTCGCATGCGCGACGGACGGCGCGTGAGATTGCCGCGTTTGCGAAAAAAGACGGTTGCTTTTCACTGGGCCAGCACGTTCAAAATCCAATTTTAAAGTACCCAGGTGCTGCGTGAAACAGTAGACAGCGGGAGAATGACAGGTCATGCTTCATGTGCGGCTCTGTTTCTGCTGCAGAACAGAGGTTTCTTATCAGTTCATGCACTAAAGTGATGGGACCATGCAAACTTAATGAGCTATGCGTTTATCTCACGCGGGTGGTCTTAAGCCTTAATAAAGAGAAGGATTTATATAACTGTAGTGTGTGTGTATGTGTGTGTGTGCGAGGGGTAGAGAAAATAAAAACAACCTTAGAGAGACCAAAAAAGGAAAGATAAAGAGGAGAAAGAGGTACACTGAACTGGAGGACCCATTGGACTAAGGTCCGGAATCACAGCCCATGTGTAGCTGAAAGATGTCGCAGGAACCTTGTGTGGCATCGGTACAGCAGAGCTTGCGGAACAGGGATTGTAGCGCCAATCAACAATCTTGTTGTGGCGTTTGCTAATGTGGACTATGTCATGGCGGCAATGGCCCAGGATGTGGGGAAGTGTTTCCGGTTCTTGGCAGTGGCGACATTGTGTTGGTTGGGCGGAAAATCTGGCTTTGACGGCATTGGTGGGTAGCAAGTTGAGGCGGGCTTTGTGGATGAAGCGCCAGTCCTTGAATCGTAAGTTGAGGCCATTTTCGGTCCGGCAGGAGCCGTTGCCGTATTGGTCAGTAGCGAGTGAGCGGGCCACTTTTCCTTGGTCGTCCAGAGCAAGAAGCGAGGAGGAGTGTTGCTGTTGGATGATTCGGTGAAGGAAGGAGGTGACAGCAGGAGCACTGGCGTGTGGTGAGTCTTCGGTGGATATGGTTACGGGACCAGTGTCGGAGTAGTGGAAGGTGATGTGCAAGCGGCGGCAGGCATTGCGACAGCGGGTCCATAGCGAGCTTTTCGTGTAGCGGAGGTTGGAGAAGCGGTCGTCGGTGTGGCCACAAGGAATTCGGAGATGAGACTTGGGGTGCATATGGAAGCGGTAGCATTGCTGATGATGCTGTGGAGTTCGTTTTGGGCCATGGATGAGAGTGCAGCGTCTGCAGTGGATAGAATGCGTACAGCTTGAACAATGGCTTGGATGTCGTCTTCTTTGGTGGGATCTTGGAATGCAAGGCCGCCAGCACTTTTCCCTGTGAAGAGATAGGATTGGGAGCAGCGGGTGAGAAGACAGCAAATGTTATGAAGGGTGGCGATGAGGGCATTGCGGTATGGGATGAGATCTTGTTTTGGTGGGTCACCTGCGTGGAGGGCATATGTGAGTGCCGGTTTCATGAACGTACGGATTGCGTTGAGTTTCTGCCAGGGTGCCAGTAGAGATGTGTTGATGGCGTAGAGGTCTTTGATGAGTTGCGGTATGATGGCAGGTAAGTCGGATATTGGATGGAGGAGGCTGATCGGGACGCCGAGGTATCGGTAGTGCTCTTTGCGTGATAATGCGGGAATGACGTCATCTTGGACAATGAAGGAGTGTTGTTCGACTCGTTGGTCTTGGTTCTTCACATTGATGAAGGAGAGTGCAGCACATTTGGATGCTCGGAATTTGAGGCCTAAGGTCGTGGCTGCAGAGGAAGCAGCATTGAATAGCGTCTGGAGCGATGGTTTTTGGCGGGCAACAATGATGAGGTCGTCAGCATACGCGAGGACTGAGATCTTGGTGTTGAAATGAGAAACAGCACCTTTGGCGATCCAAGGAGGCAGCCTTTAGTTTAATTGAGCGGAGGACCAGTTCGAGGCAGAGGTTGAATAGAATAGCAGACATTGGGCATCCTTGTTTGACGCCAGCATGGATCAGGATCGGATTGGTGGTTCCTTGGTCTGTTCATACAGTTGTGGTGGCATTGGTGTAGGCATTCATGATGAAGTTGGTAAAGGCTTCAGGAACCCCAATATGGTTCAGCGTAGTGTGGAGCGTGTCGTGGGGGATGCTGCCGAAGGCGTTGCGGAGATCAAGCCAGGCGATGTGGACTGAGCATTTGTTACGGCGAGCATCGCCCATAATGGATTGGAGGAGATAGGTGTGTTCGTAGCAGCCTTCAGATGGTCAGGTGCTTTTTTGTTCGGGTGAAAGGATGTCCTTGTTGATGGCCCACGCGGACAGTCGTTTACCAAGGACGCTCATTGGTAGCTTGTAGATACAGGACATGAGAGCAATGGGATGGAAGTTAGATATGTCGTCAGCAGCACCTTTCTTGTGGATGACGATGGTGGTGGCATCTTTCCATGCTTGAGGGATATGCTGCTGTTGTAGGCATCGGTTGAAGATTTTGGTGAAGATCTTGGCATAGGGATCTACTCGCTTGAGGTGTTGGTATTCGACGCGGTCGGGTCCTGGAGCGGTGTTAGCAGCAGCGGCTAGTTTTGCGGAAACTTGGGTTTCGGTGACGTCATCGTACAAGTGGGTGCTGGTATCAGGAGATGAAGGTACAGCATTGTTGAGGGCACGACAGAGTGAGGCGATGTTGCATGGTTTTGCTGAAAACGTGTGGGTGAAGAAATCTTGGGCCTCTTGGACAGTACCAGTGTAGGGCGTATTGTTGTTCAGCAGGATTTTCCGCACAGCTCGTTTCTTCGTATGTTGGTACAGACCTTGTATGCATTTGGCTTCGGCTGGGTTGAAACGGCTGACGGGCTATCTAGTCAGTGGTCGGCGTGTAGTAGAGGCTGGGTGAGCTTGCGATCTGGTGGCAGAGGGAGCATTGGACAGTTGGATGAGTGTGTTGGCAAGGGTTTTTGGTGGCATCAGCAAACAGGACACATTGTTTGGAAAATTGGGTCCAGTTCAGCTTGAGATCGAATGTACTGAGCCAGTGTTGATGGAATTCTTCGAGTTGTTGCCGGTCATTGTCGGAAAGTTGGTGGTCGCTGGGATAGATGTCGGGCGAGTGAGTGGTTGTGGAAGGAGGCAGAGAGCCTGGCAATGGCGTGGGCGTTCGTGGTGGTTCCTGATATGGTGAGCAAGGGGCCAGCGTCGGTGGGCCTGTTGGAGTGCCGGGAAGAGATGTGGGCATAGGCGGTGGAGGCTGAGATGATTGCGTTAATGGTGTTTTGTCGTGGTTGTCATCATCAGTGTCGTTGAGGAGCATTTTCAGTTGTTCTGTCTGGTTCATGAACTTCATGAGAGCAGATGATCATTGTGGGGAGGGTGAAAGGATGGGGTCATTCGCGGGACTAGTTGATGGTGATTGGGGAGGAGGAGACGGATTAACCTCCAAGGGCCGATGTGGGCGTGGCCAGCTGGCTTTCTTGCGATAGTGCCTGACCAGGGCGTGGACTTGTGGTTTCGGGTTCTTGCATATGGACGATCGTGAGTGGACGGGAATCGGAGCAGCAATGCCAGGTGATGGACTTCGTACGGTCAGTGTGGATTGATTTGGTGTGCATTCCCCAGTCGAGCATGATGGTCGTTGAGGAGTGGTTGGTTCACTATGGCAGTCATCATTGAGCAGGTGGCGGATGAGGTCTCAAGTGCAGGGAGATTGGTTGCTGGTAGGTGATTATTGTGGTGGCGGTGGTGGCGAAACATAGTTCATGATTGAGTCGATGTCTGGTGAGGATGAGGGTTTCTGCGACAGCGAAGTGGTGGCTTCAGGGTGTTGATGTGGATAATGAACAGAGGCAGCTTTGTAGGAGGTGAATTTCTGGCCACATTCAGAGCAGGTCGTTGGGGTTCTTGCATCTAAGGTCTGGTGGACTTTCCTTGCATGGAAGTTGAACGCCGAGGTGGATCCTTGTAAACGGTTGCATTCAGGGCACGATAAGCCAGGTGGATACAGAAAAGGGTATGTACATTTGAGTGTCAATGGATCCATGGAGTATGCCATGCCAGAGATCTTCTTGGGTCCAGTTCAGTGTAACGGTGCTTGGGATTTCAATAACTAGATGCCCAATCTAGTTAGGGAGAAGTGTGTACAATATTTACCAATATTTACCAAGAGTGAAATACTAGACACCACGTCTAGTATGGAACTGATGATTGAGTGCGCCACCAGCAGCTTTCTTCAAGCACCATCGGCCCAGAAGCGAAGTGGATATAAAAAGAAAAAGCTTAAGGCGAGTATTAAAACAGGGTATTGTAGTGTAGCGTGATAGTAAATAGGCGCTGCAAATTTAGCGTGTTTTGCGAACGCGCGGTCAAAATTCAAAAGAGGCTTAACTAGGATACAGCTGGTGCACTGTACTGATTTGCCTCACACCACCTGTGAAGATGGGATACCTAGTTAAGTTTGTATAATGGCCTACTCGGTCTAGTGGAGAAAAAACCTCTAGGATAGAGGAAAAACACTGCACTAAGCACTTGCAATTAGCACAGTAAACAAAACGAACGCGTGGTTTGTATACAGCTTGGACACTCGAGCCACGCAATGAGACAGCAAGCGTTCTTAAAAGAACGGCCGATTACACAAGAGCGACCAGAAAGTTCGAAGTGACCGCAGACACTCAAAACCCGCTATATACAAACCCTACTCCTTAGCAACGCTAAGAAAGCATGTGTCCTAAATAGCCACCTACACTGATCGATTGTTGTTAATGAGTGTCTTTAAAAGACGGCTCAAAAACCGCCAAAAGATCCTAAGCCAAGCTAGCTATCACTTGATAGACTAGCGAGGCGAGCGAGTCCTATCCTAGCCGCGTGGCACAACCAAATGGATACACTGAGAATCTCTAAAAGACCTCTCAGAGTGCATGTATCTGATGGTCGAATGGCTGGTTGTTTACAGAAGTAAACTGAAACAAAAATTCTGCTTCCCGTTGCCGAAATCGCTTTAAGAATCGAACGTGATTAAGCAGATAAAAACAGAGGTTCTTAGGTGAGGTTGGAACATTTATGTCCACTACTAAGTGCGCAGTGCTGTGCTATGCTTCTGAGAACAGTTGTTTCTTGTTAGTCTGGTCTAGGTGCTGTTATGTGTGTGCTTGGAGCTAGGTGGCAAGGTTTGGTAGAGAGGTTTGTGATGAGGAGGTATGGGTTGCAATATCTAGGGGGGGCCGTTCTAATCCTGTTCTTCAAAGTTGCCCTGGAGGGAGATGTTGTCGCAGCCCAGCAGAGTTTCCAGAATAAGTTCTTGTATCAGCGTGTCATCTTTAGGGAATTCAGGATTTTTTCATTCCCAGGAAACCAGGATCCAAGGGCACCAATAGCGAACCCAAAGACGTTGCAGGACTTTCCTTTGGACTCAAAGTGCTGGCAGAGGTGGTTGTATTTGAGCTCTTTGTGGGCAGCCGCCTCTTCCAGGGCCTCTTCACCATTATCGAAGGGGCAGCAGACTGCAATGACTATAGCTTTGCACTCAGTTTCGATGACAATGTCCGGTCTGATGTTGGAGTTAGCATCGGCGACGGTTTTATTGGTTTGAACTTCACCATTTCGAACTGCGTTTGTTATTCGTTCGACAATATGGTTGTGGCGGTCCGTGATGACGGTCATGTTTTGAGGACAATGGCACAGGATGTGAGGGAGTGTTTCCGGTGCCTCGCAGTGGCGGCAGGTTGAGTCAGCAGCGGCTGGGCCATGCCAGCGACTTTTGTTGTGGTTAGTGGGGAGAACATTCAACCTTGCTCGGTGTATGAACCACCAGTCTTTAAATCTCAGATTGAGGCCAGTGTATTGCCATGCTGAACCATTCGCAAACTCATCAGTGTCAAGACTGCTTGCCACTTTGCCTCGATCACACTTTGCTTTTAGCTCGGTTGCATAGTTGTCACGAGTGAGGTTGTGCAGGAAGCGACAGGTGTCCTTTGGTTTGATAGGGTCAACATATTCCTCTGTCGATAGTGTTGGGGGTCCCATGGCTGGCACTGTGATGGTGGCTTGGACTCTTTGGGTAGCCTGGCGTGTTTTGGTCCAGAGGTTGCCCGTTCGGTAGCGTATTTTTTCCAGCCATTTATCATTGGTATTGGATAGTAAATTTGAGATAAGAGCAGGAGTAGGATCGGACTGCGCTGCAAACCTTACTGTTTGGCGTAGTTCCATCATTGCAATGTTTGCTACGGTTGGGTCATCCGAGGCAAGGATTTTCGTGGCCTGCACAATTGTTTGGATGTGGTTCTCTTTAAAGGGGTCTGAGAGACCAAGGCTGCCAGCTGTTTTAGACGCGAAGATGTAATGGGTGGTAGTAGCGTTGGGAAGAGAGCATATGCTTCTGATGGTTTTGATTAGGACAGCTCGATACGCCGTTAGTGATTTTGTAGTTGGATTGCCAGCCCTTAGGGCATAGGTGCGGATGGCATCCAATTTTTGCCAAGGGACGAGGAGAGATTTGTTGATCATGGTTTCTCAGCTAGTTCATCAGTGAGGCTTTCCAAATGGGTGATGTTGTGCAGGAGGCCAATCAGGATGCCGAGGTAGTGGCCCTCCCTGTCGAGTGAGGAGATTTCCTGGCCTTGAACGAAAAACAAGACCACTTCAATTCGTGGCGTTTCTTTTATGAGGCTTAGCGAGGCGCACTTGCCTGGGCGTAATTTGATGCCTAGTACATCTGCAGCAGAGGATACTGCGTCAAGGAGGAGTTTGAGTGAGTCCTTGTTTCTGGCAATGAGTACAAGATCGTCAGCGTAGGCCAGGACTGACAGTGGGGTACCAAAGTGTTTTGCTGGCCCCCGAGGGGCTGTGGCTGCAGTGGCGTTGACTTTCCGTAGTACCAGTTCGATGGTTAAGTTATAGAGTATAGCACTCAGGGGGCAGCCTTGTTTGATGCCAGAGAGGATTGGGATAGGACACGTTTTCCCCAAGGGTGTCAAGACTTCTGTTGTTGCCCCAGTGTAGATATTCTTAATAAAGGCCACTAGGTCTGGTGGGAAACCCATGTGGGGGAGAGTGGTGAGTAGAGCAGCATGGGACACACTTCGAAAGGCACTACGAATGTCAAGCCAAGCGAGATGGAGTTGTTTCTGTTGGCATTTTGCATCGCTTACTATGGAGTTCAGGAGGAAAGTGTGCTTGTAGCAGCCTTCTCCCAGACGGGTGCTCTTTTGTTCTGGGGATAACAACTTGGCCTCGATTGCAAAGTTGGTCATTCTACGAGCGAGGATAGCCATGAAAAGCTTGTAAAGGCAGGACATAAGGGCGATTGGGCGGAAGTTGCTGGGATCAGAAGTGGCATTCTTCTTGTGGATGAGTATGCTGGTGGTGGTTTTCCACGCTGTAGGGACATCACGGGCTGAGAGGGAGTGGCGGTACATTTTGGCAAGGATTTCACAGTTTGGGTCCAAGAGACATAGGTGGCAGTACTCAAGGCGATTTCCCCCTTGGGGCCGAGTTGGCTAGGGCTCGTAGTTTAGTGGAGAGCTCCTGTGGTGTAGGTCGTATAGATGGTCAGTAGGAACAAAGCTTAGTAATTCTTCTTCGAGGAGGGCTACATTGCAGTCATGGGGCCGAACGTCTCGGTGAAATATTGAGAAACATTGTCAGGAGAGGCGTCACATCCAAGGCTATTATCACCAAAGATCTTGCGAGCAGCACGTTTTTTTTGAGATGTGGTATAATTGTTCAAGATGGCGTGCGCTGGCATGGTTAGAGGTGCTTGGACGGCAATTGTCAATAGGCGGACGTGCAGTTGGTCTTTTCCGCCGACGTGGCATGGGCTTGGGGGACGGGGGGTGTGTAAGTGTTAATGAGAATTGGGTGAGTACTTCATGTAAGACGGTGGATGACGTAACCCTAAGTTGGGGTTGAGCCAATGAGAGGCTCGGTATGCTAATGAATGCTGTGTAAAAAATGAAAAAGGGTTCAGGAGTAACGATCTTGTTGTGTGTGTGTGTTGGGGTTCGGATTTATTGCATCCGTTTTTTTTTTGTAAAGGGGTCGGATTTATTGCATCCGTTGTGTGTTGAGACACATAAACTTTATGTGTCCCTTATTATGTTACAAGAGATGTGAACCCGAAGCCTTGGTTGGGCCGACTGACGAACGTCAGGCCCGAGGCGCGCTTATGTACCCATACGGTTGTCAATCAATCGTGATTGACGACCGTGATTGCGTTGTGATTGGCTGGAGTTATGTGGAAACTTCGTGTTAGGCTACCATCAAATTAGCTACCATCAGGGGGAACGTTTTATTTTTTGAATTCGTTCCGGCGGGAGATGTCAGGATTTGGCTTATATTGGATCCTTCAAAAGTCGTCATCCAGGGGGAACGATTCATTTTTGGAATTCGTTCCGGCGGGTGATGTTAGATTTAGGCTTATATTGGATCGTTCAAAAGTCGAGAGAGCTGGGGGGGAACGATCCCCCCTTATGTAGTCGATGTGAACCCGAAGCCTTGGTCGAGCCGACTGACGAACGTTGGGCCCGAGGCGCGCTTATGTACCCTCGCAGCTGTCAATTAACGCAACATCATCGCGCCTGCGATGCTAGAACTTCGTGTTGCGTTGCGTGAAAGGTTAAGGGGAGCCAGCGATTGCTTTTTTGCTCGAAACTTCGTGTTGCAAAAGGAAACGAACGCGCGGACGCGCGAACGAACGAACGCGTTGGTTGCGCGGGCGGCGGGTGGACGTGCTACAAACAAATCACACTACAAATATCTTTTAATATCAATAGTAAAACAGAACACTAAAGCCTTATCTATATATGCCTCTACATCTTCTACATTGTTGTAATAATACTGTACAATTGGTTGAAAGTTTTCATCTAAATCGTGACGTTCTTCTATTAAAATCTTGACTAA
>JAODVM010252939.1:0-12662 GCA_025400095.1 Phenganax marumi | reverse complement strand
GGGCTACACCATTTCTATATAAAGCCGTTTTCCGAAATAATGAATTTATGCTTTTATTTTGTGGTTAGATAAGAAAGATTCCTTGAAGATTTGCAAAAAAAATTGCGCTAGCATAAACTGTTAATTGTCCCTTTAAAGCAAGAATACATAACCAGAGTGAAAATATTCTGAAAAAATGTGTTTTAACTATTGTTGTCCATGGATTCGGAAACAGACACTTTTTATAGTCTCAAATCCAAACCCAAGAAAGTTGTATGAGCCAGTGGCGACAAAGTAAAGAAAAGAGAACAATTACTATAAGCAAACATGTTTATGCAGGTACAATGATATTGAATATAGAGTTGATTCTAGATACTGATCATCTTGTCATCTCTTATTTGCCAATGGAAATTAAGTTGCTGAGTCAAATATGCTAGATGGAAAAATATCAAAGATATCAAATCTTCTCCTCTTGTCTCATCTTTATTAATCCTAGATATTGCCTTACAAGAGGTTACTGAAACACCATGGGCCGAAGACAGCTACATTTAAAATTTACAAGACAGGTTTCCAATCAAACAGAGCACTATATTAACTAGAATAGATAAAAAAAAGTCTACACACCCCATGTGACAAGGATATTCCGTTTTCCAGGAGTTAAGCTGGGAGGGTCCAGAAATTCAGGTGCTAAAATTTCGAGATGACGCAAAATTATGACATGCCTCGCTCTGACTCGAGCAAAGGGTTTGGAAACGAGATTGATTACTATATTACCAGGAAACACACACACGCACACACCTGCAGGCAACGTCCTGGCACTAGTTGATTCACTGCGTAGACAATCATACACCGTGCAAACTTCCACCTGAAAAATATCAACATTCGAAACTAGTCAAGTTTGTCATTGACACCTACTTCATCAGTATATAATTTAGAGAAATCGCCGATCAATATCACGATAAATATCGCAAGAATCTGCAATTACGGTCTTACCTGCATGACATAGCTTGTATAGGGTATCAATGACGTAATATTGAAATATAGAGCAGACGTATTGCCAACTTTTTCCGAATTTCTACAACATCAACGAACAACCTTTAGGCTCGTACTTTGAGTAACGTGCAGATTTATGCAAAGACTTACGCGAGAATATTATAAGTTGTGATACGCCCATTAGGAGTCCTTGGTGGTGACCACGTGACTTGAATAGTTGTGCTGTCCAGTGTCTTGACAATAGGTTGGGCAAAACCTTCGGGAGCTGAAAATATAGAAAGAAAAATATACTATGCAACTGATCGTAGGAATCATTTTACCAAAATCCTGATTAATATTACAATATAATTAAAATGCATAAACAAAACCTCACCTCCATCCAAAGTGCGTACAGAAATTGTATTGCTCGCTTTTGTACCGGCGCCATTGTTTAAAATTACCTGGAAATTTAATCATAATATTTTACCAAGTCTTCTAAAAGTACAATTATTACCATATATGGCATGAATCGCAAACCTGAAAATCGTAGTCAGTGCTAGGTGTCAAGCCAGTCACGTGAAGACTTCGTGCAGATCCTGCGAGGTTACTAACGAACGTATATTCAACGTAATCTATAAACCGGACTTCATAGCTCTGCACGTGACCCAGCAAGAACTTCACTTGAGGCAAAGTCCACTTCAGCAATACACTCGTGTGGTTAACAGCAAGCCCGCGCAGTGTAACACCCGCACGAGGAGGTGAGGGCCCTGTGCGAAACGGGAGGGAACTCTGGCTTGTTGTAGTACCATGCGTATTGATGACTGTGACCTGAAACAATTAGTCAGTCATGATTTCTTATCAATATCAATATCATTATTTTTTATTTTTTATTTTTTTATTTTTGTTTTTGTTATTTTTTTATTTTTGTTATTATTATTTTTATTTTTATTTTTGTTATTTTTATTTTTATTTCTATTATTTCTATTTTTATTTTTATTCTTGTTATTTTTATTTTTATTTTTATTTTATTTATATTTTTAGTTTTGTTATTTTTATTTTTATTTTTATTTTTGTCATTTTATTTTTAATTTTATTTTTATTTTTATTTTTATTTCTATTTTTATCTTTTATTTTTATTTTTTATTTTTATTGTTATTATTATTACTATTATTATTATTATTATTATTATGATTATTATTATTCTAGATATGCTACTCTTTAGCTTACCTTGTACTGCTGTTCAGAGAATATTCCCAGTCCCCTATCATCGAATGTACGTGTGATCCCAGTGTAAATTTGTACAAATGACGTCAAGGTAAAATTCTCATTCAGCGGCTCATCTAGAGTTCGTCGATATAAAATGAAGTTTAAAATACGACCACCAGGTACTGCAGGCGGTTCCCACGTAACTTGCAAACTTCTTGAATCTAGAGGTGATGCTGACGGAGTAGGCTGGTTGCTAGGTAACCCAGGCTGCGTTCTGACGTCACTAGGAGAGCTTTCCCGACATGTACTAGCAGTACATCCTGCAATCACGATGTTATAAATCTTGTACGGCAAAAGACCGCTGACGACAAAGGTGAAAGGACCATCGGTGTCAAACCCTGTGAAATTCTGGCTGTCTTCCAAAACGCGCACAAAGTAGTGAGTTATGGTGCACTGGGAACGAGCTGCAGACCACGCGACTTGAATAGCACTAGAGTTCAAGCTTCTTGTTGTAGGTTGCGGAACATATTCAGGAGCTAAAGACATACAATAATTTAGAATACATGTCACCAAAGAAATGACAAAACTGCTTCAACTATTCTGTGTACAAAATGCGTATCACTGACCTCCCTCCTGAGTGCTAATGTTACTCCAAGGACTTGGAGTCCCCGCGCCAGCCTTGGTAAACGCTATCACCCGGTAAAAATACCCCGTGCATGGGTTAACTCTCTTGTCCAAATACTCTGTGCTCTGATTGGCAGCCACGATGGCCACTGTGCTTGTGTTTGATTCGCCTAAGGCAGATCTTCGCTGGATCTCGTATTCGGAAATCCTGCCGTTTGTGACTGCAGGCGCTGACCAGCTAATGAAAACCGAGGGACCTGGAGCCTGGGACAGAGTAGGTGATGCTTGACCTTGGGGAACTGCAGGATACAAGAGGATGAATTCAGAAGAGGAATGATATCACAGGATGATAGATTGTAATACATGATTAGGTCATTTACATGAGAGATTAGCTTTTACTGTCTTACCATCTTCCAGCGTTGTGATTGGCTGAGAGAGTGAACTATTGCTACAACCAATTATGGTGCATACAGCTACGCGGAACACATACACAGTAAAAGGTTGCAACCCAGTAACACTCCACTTCGTGACATGTCTAGGGACAGTTGTTTCTTGTGTGTCATTCCTATACAATATATGATGCAGAATCACACCGTTCGGCTTGCTAACTGGGTCCCAGGCCACGACTACACTTCGTGAATCCACTTGCAGAATGGTCGGTGCATCCAGAGCACTGGGAACTAGGAATAATGATGTTTACTTAAAGAATGACATGAACGTCGATACTCAGCGTGTTAGACTTAAACAGAACAGCTCACCATCTTCAAACGTTCTTACTGCAATCGCCTTGCTCCATGTTCTACCCCCAGCAGCGCTCGCTCCAACCTGGATCTGATAGTCAGTGTAAGGTTCCATATCATTGATCACAAGATATAACCGCAAACTAGCGTTTATAGTTCTCCTAACACCAGATTCAGCCTCGAATATCATGACGTCATAGTACAGTAGCACGCCGTTGTCACGTGCTGGTGGTTGCCAGGTAACACGCGCTGACGTAGAGTTCAGGATTGTTACATTGGGTGCGACTAGACCAATAGGAGCTGAAAAAATAAATGGGATTAAACAACTGATTTCATTTACATTGGACGGCTTTTCTAGTTTAGTGAATGTAATGGTTGGTGAGTTGACAGGAGGTGGTTCGTCAAGTTTCGAAACAGTCAACCTACCCCCCTGTCCGGTGCTAGCGTGGACGACGCTGCTAAGCACAAATCCAGCGGTGTTCGAAGCGTTAATTTGAAAGACGAATGACGTGTACGGCAACAGGTCAGTGAACAATATCTGAGCCTGCGGGTGAGGTACGCTGATTACAGTACGAGTATCGTTCACGGTCTGAAATGTTCTCTCCAGGAGGAACTCCCCTTGCACCATCAGATTATAATAAACCAGCCCGTTTGGTGTATGGACTAAGCTCCACTGAGCATGCGCAGTAGTTGAGTTGACAATAGACACGTTCAAAGTGACACTTCCGTTGGGCGATGCTTCTAGGGTCGTTCCCACTCCTACTACGCTGCTCCCGCATCCTTTGGCTGTACATGCCTTTGATCTGAAGTAGTACCTGGAGTGATAATGTATTCTCAAGTCACAACATTGACCTACAGAGTGAGTTTAGCGTGATCGCAGGCCTTACCTTGTAAACGGAGTGAGTCCAGTTTCCGTGAAGTTCTTTATAGTTCCGTTCAGAACTAAGATTTCATTTCGACCAACCACCTTGTAGAGTTCATACCTCGTGATGTTTCCATTAGGGAGGAGCGGTTCTAATACTGTAACCAGGATGCTGTGCGGGCTCAGACCACGTATCAGAGGGGGTGGAACATCATCTGGACTACTTTCAATCGTTCGTCGTCTCGTTGCTGAACTTAAAGTGGCTCCGCCACCATTGATAGCTTCGAGACGGAATGAATACCATGTTCCTGCAGTCAAGTTGGTCAGCTCAAGCAATCGTTGATCTGACGTGGCATTCTCAATAATTGCTGCCCACATTGGGCTTCCCGTTACGCTCACTAAAACTTGGTAACCGCGTATTCTTCCGTTAAGGGTACCAGGCTCTTGCCACGTGACTTCAGCGCGGTGAGCACCTAAGATCATCACATCCGGAGCTTGTACTCCTTGAGGCGGTATCTCCGCTGTATAGATGACAGCAGGCTCACTTTGAGTACAACCAATCTTAGTACAAGCTGTGAGTTGTATCATGTGACGCGTATATACACCAAGGCCAGTCATATTGAAGGTCATGTTTAAACCTTGGTATATCTGAGTATTGTTCACAGTCAACATGAATTTTGTGAGCATCCCATTTGGTTTCACAGGTACTCGCCAGGATATGAGGAGATAATATGGATAACGCTGAATATCCGGAGCACAAACACCTTGAGGAACTAGCAAGAAAGGGACACTTGCATTAAATCTGATTCTTGACATGTAAATTATTCAAAAGCTGTGAAACTTACCGGACTCTAAAGTACGAATTCTCGTCGCGGGACTCTCACCAGTCCCTCCGTTGGTAAACGCAGCCACTCTCACGTCATACCAAGTATACGGCTCCAGTCCACTCAGCGTGGCATTGAGTACACTGATCTCATGAAACGTCATCTCAACTGGAGGGGCAGATGAATTGTGAGTTTGACACGCGCGTATTATGAATCCTCGTAACACTCCACGGTAGACCAGCGGCAGTTGCCAGGACACCAACGTAGATTGTCCACCAGACAGAGGAATGACGTCATAGGGTGGACGATAAAATTCCGGGGCTGCAGGAAAAATAAATACAGTAACATGAGAGGGTCGTACTATCAATGATAAACGACAAACGTTACAAGAGAGAGATTCACTACAAACAAGATGAAATAGTACGTACCTCCTTCCCCAGAGCGTATGACAAACCAAGAACTCTTGCCACCTCCCTCGGTCCCAGACTGTTTGCTTTCAACGCGATACAGGTAATCTAAAATACAACACAAGATATAGATCTGCCACAGAATATACCAGTAATGAATACCTAGTACCTGTGAATGACGCAAGCTCTCCATCAATCATATTTTGTTCAGTACCAACATACACCAAGTCAGAAGTAGTATTACTACAACTACCAGCACTACTACCATTCACTGTCTTGTTCACGGGACATCCACTGAGATCAACATTCATGACCGACTCTATATCAGTGAGCACGTCAACCTTACGATTGGTCACAATATTCCTAATACACCCGCCAAATGTACTGTCTGTGTTTAGACCAATACTGCTTGCTTTCAATGCAGCACGCGACCCGAACGGCAGCCCTCCAAAGTAAAGTTCTGAGGTGACATCTAGACCGGCAATTTGGTTACCAGTTTTGACCTCACCGTCAATAGCCAAAGTGAAGATTGAACTACCAAAGTTTGTCAAAGAAATGCTATGCCACGCGCCGTCACATACTGGTCTCCTTGTCATCACTGTTACGTTTCCACGGCAACATAGTGTACGATACAACACCCGGATGTCTCCAGAATCTAGACAAACCGTGAGATAAGACTCTTCTCCAGCTCCCTCACCGTAAACGAACACCAAGATCCCGGATGTATAAAATGTTCGAAAATCAAAAGAAAGAGTATATATTTTATCTCCATCAAATAATTCTTTATTCAGACTCAAATATCCGCCGCCCTTCAGATAAAACCCTGGAGCATGTTCTACAGGGCAGCCGCTGGACAAGGGATCTACGTTCGCCTTCTCTACAGCATTATCCAAGTCAACCAATTTATCTTGCAGGCGCAGACCTCGGAGGCAGCCAATGAAGCTGATGCTGTAGTTTAGACTCAAAACTGAATCCAGAATCGTTTGTTTCAAACTCAGTTCAGGTTTTACCCCGCCGACGTAGACTCCGGTATTTCTACCAATGTACGTCCCACCCGGAGGACTCTCTCCGCGACCTTCGTACATTTTGTCGACAGCAATTCGACCTCGACGCCGAGAACGCGAAATTTCAATCAAATGCCAATTACCATCGTTGAACTTGGGTGAATGCGGGACATTTATGTCAGCAACGCCTTTGTCTAAATCAAATATAAACCTTGGCACGCCATCACGTAATTCTATAGCAACAAAATCTTCTTGAGTTTGAGAAGCCAGGAAGAGTAGCAACCCATGTGAAGACTGGGTTCGGAACCAGAATTCTACTCGTGTCTCAACACCTTCTGGAACAGTATTGTCACTCAACATGTAGTACCCAAGTCCCGGAAAATGCGCTCCTTCAATGGCGTTATACGGTGGGTAAAAGAATGCTGCGTGGGAACGAAACACGTGATATTCAGGGGGGAGAGGACCGTTAGGGGTGCTCGGAGGGTTCCAAGATAAAATTAAATGAGTGGAGTTGATTGGTTCACCAGTGGGAGGAGCCTGGCCCGAAGGAGCTGAAGAAAGAGTTCTTGACTCAGTCTTTGCGCTATGCTGCGTACATCCCACGCTATTACATGAAGTCACAGAGAACTTGTATGTAGTGTACGGTTGAAGTCCGCTGACCACGACACTTGATGCTCGGTTTACAGTTTGCGCCAAAACCGGGGTGGCACTTTCGTTGATGTAGATAAACACACGTGAAGTGATGATGATACCGTAAGGTGAAGCAGGCAGATACCACGTGACGTTCACTTCCGAGCTGGAGACAGCGTAAGACTGGGGACGAATTGCAGCCTCTCCTTCCGGAACTAAGATGTTCGAATGAAATGTAAGGTGACATAACTATATTTCTACTCTACTTATACTCGGTCAATCGTAAACATTCCTTACCTGCCTCTGCCGTGCGTTGAACAGTCCAGTTACTCGCTGTGTGTCCACTGACCTCTGCTGTATAAGTCACAACACGAAACTGGTACCACGTGAAAGGAATCAGTTTGCTGACTGTTGTATTGCGCAGATAATCTGCTCCTGGATTGGTCGAGGGTGACGATGAATAGACCAATTGTGGAACATCTCCAGAAAGCGCAGCAAAATTTTGTTGATACAACTCATAGCGAACTATTCCACCATTAGGTTCAGCAGGCTCGGCCCAGGTCACTAAGACTCTCGTTCCACCAGGTAATGGTACCACGTGAGGTGCAGGTTGACTATCAGGCGCAGTTGGACGGGTTAAAACACTCGTAGCCTCACTTCTTGTACACCCGCCAACTGTGCACACTCGTATTGTGAAATCGTAAACTGTGTACGGTCTCAAATCGATGACGTCACAATTCAGTACCAGACCTCTGCAATGTTCTATTGTCCGCGCGTCTCTTGAGTTGGTAGACTCGAGATAAAACGAGGTTAGAATACCATTACGTGTCGTTGGATATGACCACAGTGCTTTCAATGTTCTCGGATGAATATCAGAAATGCTTGGTTTGAAAGCTCCGGTAGGCGCACCTTGTGCCGTGCGGTACAGTTTACCATCGTCAAAACTCCGCTTACTGCCGCCGTCCGTGTAGGTTATGATATAATACCCATACAGCGTATATGGCTTGAGACCACTGTCGTTGAAGTTTCGAGCCAGTCCGTTGTATACTAGGGTCGTATTTCGGTAAAGTTCGTATTTTGTGATCAATCCGTTAGGCTGGTCTGGAGGATCCCATATTACACGCAGGGTCGTC
Source organism: Phenganax marumi (assembly GCA_025400095.1). NCBI lineage: Eukaryota > Metazoa > Cnidaria > Anthozoa > Malacalcyonacea > Clavulariidae > Phenganax > Phenganax marumi. Next base: position 4,281 of record JAODVM010252939.1, on the reverse strand, counting down.
GAGGATAATATAGATACACTAGGAGGTCCTTGTTGTGATGGTACACCGCTGCAGCCAAAAGGATTTTCCGATTTTAGAAAGTAGGTCCCAGGCTTGCATTTATTACAACGCACTCCCTCGACATTTTGTTTGCAATGAAAACATCCCGCACCATCACATCCATCCCTAATTACCCCTGCATAATCACAGTTACACTGAGAACATCTTCCTGCGGTGAAACTATGGTAACCGGTCAAACACTGGTCACAAAACTGACCACCAACGCCAGTATTTGGTTTACACAAGCAAAAACCAGACTCATTGCATGAGAGCGAGGCTGAACCATCTGGGTCACATCTGCACTTCACACAACCAGCACCAGCCAGGTTCCAAACATACCCCTCACTACACTTGCCACACTTTAGACCAATCACATTGTCCAAACATTGACATTTACCACTGGTGCTGCCACAGTGGAGCTCCTCTGGTCGCGTGACATCACCATTCTTTGTTCCCCTAGCAACACACTCGCATGGTTGACACCCCAGAGGATTAGCTGAAGTAAGATTGAAGTATCCCGTGGGACATTTGTCACAATATTCTCCTCTGGTGTTGTTCTTGCATGAACATACTCCTGTCACTTCATGACATCCTCTGGTATTCATAACGGTTCCTCTAGTGTCACACTGGCATCTTGAAAAAAAAACCCAATAAATACAATTCACCTGACCTACGTCTACTTTATAGAGGTGTCCTTATCAGGAGATTAGACCATAAAAAAACTCTGAGAAATAGTTTTTTTGTAACTCAGCACTCACCTAAGACAACCGTTATCATTGGATCTCTGCAAATTATAATATCCAACTTTACAACGATCACAGTTGTATCCAGTTACAAAGTTTTTGCACTGGCAGCTGCCGCTGACCGGGTCACATTGAGATCGAAGGCGCGAACCAGGAACAGAACACCGACAAGCTTGACAACCTGACGTGGTCAAAGTATGAAAACCTAAAACACATCCACCACATTGACGTCCAGTTACGGTACTCCGACAACGACATTGTCCGCTGGTCATATGGCACTCGGGGCTCGTTGAACCTGGAAAAATCATACAAACATTCACAACAAACAAAGCAAATGAATGGAGTTCCAGTAGAAGTTTAGCAGCGATATATATTGTCTCCGTGACTATAATAGCTTCATTGAAGTAACAGCAAAATGCCTGTAACAATTCTCTCCATGAAATAGTCACCTGTCAAATTGCACAAACATGGCTGACAACCTTCCAAGTTGAAGCTCGTCAAATTATAAAACCTTGGCTTGCATTGATCACACCGCTGACCAATCACGTTAGGTTTACACCGACATTGACCACTTGTGACGTTACATGCCACATCACCGTTCACTGTTCCTCTGAGATCACAGTTGCACGCGATACATCCGAATGAATGTTCTGACTTAAGGTCATAATATCCAGCTCTACACTGAGTACACTGACGACCAATGACATTGTCTTTGCATCGACACTGACCAGCAAGGACTGCAGCATCAGAATCATCCTGAATTAGACGATGAAGCTATAGACTGTCTACTTCTCACTCTGAAATGCTATTGAACCATTTATTTACCTTGGTACAATCTTGGTTTCCAGGTTTGACACCAGGCCCCGTACATCCACATGGCGTGCACACGTCAGCGTCACTTAAGTCTTTCCCAGTTTTCCTGTAGAAGCCCTCGGCACACACTTGACAATGCCGACCAGCGGTATTGTGTTGACAGTTGACGCACACGCCACCACCACCGCGCGTTCGGTCACGAGGGAATGGATCCAAGGTTTGGTTGTAGAAGCATCTAGTAGCATGATTATGACACTCGCACTTGAGGCATGAGTAGGAGGCAAATGTGCTACCACGTTTGAAGGGCTTGTTGTTGTACAGTGGCTGGCAACGATCACACTGCGCAATAAAAATATTTATGTGAAAAATTGTTTAAAATTTCCTATATATCTTTTCTGCGTTGGTTACCTTAGCACCATCTGTGAACGTTGTTTTTTCACATTCACAAACACATGTGCCATTGTTCGTGCCATTTCTCGGAATATATCTTGCAACTTTTGCATTCCCATGACACTCGCACCTGCAGAAATTAACAAATTTATCGATCTAGCTTCATGTTCTGTGATCACTGGCGAATAGAACTTTCTCGCGACGATCGCAAGAGTATCGCCGATTATCGGCGATGGAAAGTTCAAAAATTAAGTAAACCTGCATTTTTCTTCTCACAAAAAAATTGAAGCAAGTAGCTGAAAAGCAACGCCTGCGATAAGAAGGAGAGTAGTATGAAAGACTTACCCCCCAGTAATGACGAGTTTCGACAGTCCATAATACTTGGTTGCTCGAACCGGAAACAACGTGTGATTGTAGAACTGAATACGCACGTGGGTAGCTCGAAGGAATTGTAATCTTTGTGAGCAATACAAATTACTACAATTGTCATCAAAAGGTCGTCCTTCTTGGTTAGCAATAAAAGACAATACTCCATCACTATACTTGCGGTTACTACAAAAAAACAAAAAAAATTTTTAGCCTTTTACACATTTGATTCAAAATAGTAGTGTTCACAGGCGAGTTAGTCTCATTCACAAAACCTGCTATTATAGTCCAGCGCTAGTCGTAGATTACGCGATGAAAACATGTTTGTATCACATGAAAACGACTTTTTCGTGCAATTATATTGATTAGTAATGTGTGGAATAAATTTGGAAAAGCTGTGGACGCTGCACGAGCTATGCCATAAAAAGACTTTACTTTGCAAGTTTCAAGCAGTTAACTGAATCTGGTTTCGTTAAAACACCATTATTCTCCATAGCAAACGACTTTCGGCAGTCTACAGCATAATATTGCCAAGTTTGATACGTAGCTCCGTGATTCAAAGAGCGTTCTATCTTGATTGCTTCAGGCTGAGGTCCATAGAACTGCATGACAATGTGGAACACCTTAAAACATGACAGAAACTTCTTTCAAAAATTATTTCCAACTATGGTTCTCTCTCCAAAATTTGCCACGACTACGTATGACTACGTATGTCTTCACCGTGAACAAGTTTGCATAAACTTGGCAAAATTTCTCAAATCTTCTGTACGACGAACCTGTAGCTGTCCATACATTAAGTCAACATCAATAACAGCGTGCTCAGTATCTTGTGATAACCAATAGCTCCACGAGTCTCCGTCTGTTGCAAACTCCACGGGATGAGCAGTGTCTGCCAGCCTGGAAACCAGGCTGTTATCTCGTTCTCGGCTGTCGGAATTTTTGGCACATTTTCTGCCAGGCAGTCGTCTAGAGATTCTAGGATGAGTGAGCGGACATCTGCATGCTGGTGCAATGTATGTCGTGCGAAATTCTCCTGTGAAAACTTCAGTGACCTCCCTGAAGAAACATTCACATCATTACTCAAATCTAGTAGTTTTCTTAAGTTCATTAAGGGTTGCAAGATAGATTGGTCCTGTTTTATTGCAGGAAGAAAAACTCGAAGAAAACATAGTGACCCATTTGGTGGTCTGTTTTCAATGTGCATCTTAATTCTAGCACAAAGATTTGAGAAAGCCACAATAATCTAAGAGATGACACAATTCAACTGCATGAGGCAAAGCAACAGTGCAATGGCATTTTTAAAAAAAATACTGGTTTGTACCTATTGGTCAAAACTCTATCGTAGAAGAAGACATCTTGCATCAGACCACTATACTGTTGAGCACCTGAAAAAATAGTCCAGTAAACATGGTTTAATGCTAAAATATTCAATGTTGCTTGCAAGCGGTACCCATTATTCCACCAATGTACCCACAAATTGTCACGTAATTACCAGAAAACATTTGGCCGACTCTTGCTCTTCCTGGGGCATCTGTTATAGTATTCTTCAACAATTCATCATTACCAGCAACATAGGCACCATCCAAGAAGTATGACAACTCTATATTTAAGACCATCACACAGATAAAATGCCATCCACCAGGATCACGTGGATACTGGGCACCCAGGGGGGTGACCGTAATACTCTCTGTCATGTTTGCACTTTCTGGTAGGTAGTAAAGAGTAACAGAGAAGTTGTCCAGAAGAAGTCCATAAATCAACTCAGAAGAGTGTTGTTGAGAGAAAGAAAAGATTGCTCTAAACAAAAACAAATAAATAATTAGGGAAATAAAAGATAAATTTTAGATTACAACCTATACAGGGTGTATCAAAAAAAAGGTAATCCAACTTCAACACGCTATTGTACGTGAACTACTCAGTCTATGAGCAA
>JAODVM010252828.1:0-12662 GCA_025400095.1 Phenganax marumi | reverse complement strand
TCAGTTTATAAAACTGTTTTTTGAACAAATTTAAGAAAATTTTGAAAAATTGCACTGAATTTCCTTTTTTTGCACTGCATTTCCTAAAAATTGCACTGCTCTTAACCAATCAGAATCGAGAAATTTTTTCATGTATGTTATTAACGGGGATATATGTGTTGTTTTGGCCTAATTCAAGCGAGGCTATCGGGTCAACACAATAGTTTCAAACTAATTTGCATTTCGTTTGCAACTAACCGTAAAATAACTGCTATGACAAGTAATCAGTGGCGTATTAAAGACATTGGCGGAGGTATGAACTAAAGGTATGCTTTTTAGCGCTAAAAATATGTTTCTAATCACTGACCACATCAAACGTGCATCATCATAAATTACGATATAATTCATTTGTTTAGCATACATCAAACTTATTTTAAATCATTAAGAATTCCCACAAACTTTGTCAATGGAAGGAGTTTGACTAAATGTATTGTGCTACGGTTGTGCTTTGCCATTTTAGTTTGTGAAATCTGACGGTGACTGACGTTGTTAATGTCGGAAAGTGTGACCAGCTAAGCATTAATATACTCTACATTCACAAATTTGGTTATAGTGATTGAGCCACGGTCCACCAATCATTGTTCTCACTCCACAGCTTTCTCAATAAACTCCAAAAATCTTTTTGCATACGCTTCTGGTTTCACAGTGGATATTTCCTGTCCATGCTAGAAGAAAATACGCAGACAGACTATCAGAGAAATATATGCGCAAATTACAAGACCCTATTCACAAAATACAGGTGCGAAAGACCAAAAGTTTGCCGGGCCAAAGTTCATACGGTACCAGGATAGTTTCGTTCGGTCGGTTTCGAAGTCGGTTTAGTTCGCTAAATAGTTTGTACATAGTTTGCCACACTATCACATAGTCAATACTATACCAGGGGAGAGTTTTGTAAATTCGGCAAACTCGAAAGCTCCGAAGTTCTACGGAAACGTTCATTTGATAGCAATGCTGAGAAAGGCAACTGCATGCTGCCAATAAAAAAAATAATCTAATGGCAATGTGCCTAAAGGCGGTTTTCCACTACGCGAATTTGTTCGAGCGGAAAAATAGATCTAGCGACATGATTGGCTTACGACTTTTTCGCGGGGAATTACTTTGCTAGCCAATCACGCTGCCAGATTTATTTTTCGCTCGAAAAATCCCGCCTAGTGGAAGATAGGGCTAAGTCCGCAAAGGCCTTCACCGCACACAAGTATGAACAAACAGATAGTACAAAGAAATGATCAAACCTCCAAAAATATCAACAGGAACTGACAATTCATTCAAATCTTACCCCGTGTTTGACAGTTTTCGCCGCATGCGCAGTTCGTTTCTTTGTACCATAATAAGTTAACACATCGACAATTCCTATGTAATATTTCTCAGCTTTAGGCGCCCCTAAAAAAAGCTACTTTCTATTCACTGAAATTTATGACGAGCTCACATGATCAAAACACATCTTATACCCCTGTGTTGAGAGAAAATTTTGAGCCTACCTTCAGAGCAGGGTAGGGCAAAAAATTCATTTCCTAGAATATCTTCCACCATTTCAGCGCTATCAGTGCTAACAGTTCTACTCTTTAACGGCGGCCTTGAGGCAGGCGTAAGACCCGTGGGTGGGGGTGTACTAGGTGGGGTAGCAGAAGGTGTCCCCGGAGGTGAGCTGGTGGGGGACTCCCCTGCTGACTCAGCAGTTCCTGATGCATCGTAATCATTAGGCGATTCAAAATCTTCGCCACTCTCGTCTTGGCTGTCCATCGCAGCATCGTAACCATCAGATTCATCATCTTCTCTTTCATAATCATGAATGCCAACAAGTAAACTGTAGTCCATTATCTTCTGCTTACACAAAAACTGCAACATATGCAATGCAGAACATCGAAAATACTATACTTCACTAATCAGCTAAAATAAGCACTGGGGACGAATGCAGTTTAGCGGACGCCTTACGACGCTGACCATCCACAAACATAATAGTACATTGCGAACACTGAGCCCGCAATCCCACCTTGCCCTAACCTGGTGTCTGCTAAACTGCATTCATTCTAGTCTAAGCACTACCGTACTGTCGAATCATTTTCAGGTTCGCAAATATGATCGCGTTAAAATCGACATGGCATCATCTTTCATTGAACTATTTAAAAAGACTTAGCAAATCACCAAACATTGGCAACACTTTAGCCTGTTTTCCACAAGGCGGAATTTTCCGTGTGGAAAATAAATCTACCAAACTGATTGGCTACCAATACATCGTGAACCAATCACGTTGTTGGATTTATTTCCCGCACAGAAAATTCCGCCTGGTCGAAAACAGGCTTTACAGAAAAATATATTATAGGTTTCCATAGCGTTTTGCTCGATTCAAAAACCAGAGGCGGCGCCAGCCTAAAATGAGTGGGGTGGAGGGGGGGGGGGGACAATCGAAAGGCAAAAAAAATTTTCGGGGGCATTATGCCTTAGCCGTGTCTGACTATAATTTCATTGATGACGCTTTGGTAAAATTCATGCAAACATGGAAATCAAAGGCCCATTAGCTTCAGGAAGGCGTAATTCAAGCGGAAAAGGCATAGACGGGCAATAATCTTGATAAAACTGTGGCGATTTACTTCAGTAAGTTCAGTCTACTTTGCGTAACATGAAACGATCTAGGGGGGGGGCGAAATTGGGGAACAGAAAACAGAACACAAATTATGGGGGGGCAAGTGCCCCCTTGCTCCACCCTAGCGCTGCCACTGTTCAAAACTGTGCAAGTTACTTTCTCTCACACTTTACAGTATATACAATAGAAATGCAATAAAAATTGATGCCGACTGTGTACAAGAAATGAATTGGGATTGCCAACGGTGAAACTTACATCAGTGTCTTCTTTTAGTTTTTCCATAAACTCTTTTTTGACTTCTTCTCCGACACTAATTTTTACACCATCAGCAATAAAATCCTGATCTTTCCAGGTAGGCGACTTGTCCACCTAGCACCAAATATGAACAACCTATCAAGTGGCAAAAACCTCATCCTAACTAGTGAAATTGTCTGACGCTAGAGACAGTAAACATCCAAGCAGGGTGCACTTAGGCCCATCACTTCTTGGTAGGTTAATTGACAGGAGGAATTGCCAGATATTTTAGTTTACCCAGGATCAACATCTAACTGACCTACCCTCAACTTACCATTCGTCTGGACTTTTCTTTGTCTTTTTCCTTCTCTTTCTCCTTGTATTTAGCTTGTCTATCGACTGTTGATCCCTTTAGATCATATTTCTTATGAATCTTCAATCTTCCAAATATATTTTCCATCACAAGAAAATAAGTTTCCTTGTTTTCTACAGTCACACGATACATGCCCAGATAATGAGGCAATAGTGTGTTCGAGTTCCTTTCCACTACAAACTGCATGTGAATAAATAAAAGATAATAAAGCGTTAGACATACTTATCAACAACTTATACTCGCCACCAGATCTTGTTTTTGAATTGTGTACCTGATAGTATTTTGGCAGCAAGTGATGCATCATCTCAACTTCTTCTTTGTACAAAGTTTTTGCAATAAATTTCTTATTTCTTGAGGTTAGAAAAGATGCTCCACTTCTTCCTGATGATAAACTTCTTAACGGAGGCACACGAAATGATCGCTAAAATAAATTGTTATTTGGAGACTGTTACATCAAATGAGACATGCAAATGGACACATCATTTTCTATTAATGAATAAGTTTGTCTGATTCCAGAAAATTGTTACTAAATTACATCAGTAGAGCATGGTGGAGCACAGTATCAAACTGGGTCAACAGCCAGTTTTCTTGTATTTACATAGTACACTACTCACGATCTTCTCAATACACTGATGTGTTGATGTGCAGACGACACGAAACTTAGGATTAGAATTTAATTAGGATCAGGGTACATGAAGTAATAAGCTTTTCTTGACATGAATTACTGCCTCGTTATCATTCAGCTTTTGTCTTGTCCTAAATGTGATGTTGTACATTGACTTGTGGCAAGACTATTTATTACATAAACACACTTACCGCAAAAGCCTGATCATCAATATTGAAACCTTCACGCAACTTTCTAAACACTAGCGGACAATATTCTTTGAATTTAAAATGAGATGGAAATTTTTCTCTGAAAAACAAAACATTGCTGCTCCATACACTGCTATGTTGCTCAGAAGATTAGGGAAGAACAGCATCAATGATATGGCAGTAAAGGCCTGCCTAAGAAAGCAGATGTGAGAATGCTATTCAAATGGTGGGCAGCTTTGGAGAAACTGGAAAAAAAATTCTGTGGAATAAAAGCTTCCAGAACAATATTTCCAAGGCTGGGAAAACTTGGAAATAATTAAAGGCACATGAGGATTTTTAAATATATATTCCTATAACACTGTTTCCAGGGTTTTCTTGGGTTAACACTGTAATTTCACTGGTTACTAAGAGGAAACCTTGAAATCATAGACGGATTTTCATATTTTTTACTGGGGTGGTGCCATAAACTTTAGGGTGGTGAGCTTAAACACGCATGATTTTCATTGATCCAAATAACCGTAGGGCAATGGTCAAAGTCTGTCAGTGGGAACTCCGAAAATGTCGGAAAACGCTCGGTTGCTGTTATAGCCCACCACTATGCAAGAAGAATATCAAACGTGTCACACAAAAATCTCTTCTTTTCTCGCTCTTTGTTATTTTTAAACATTGTAAAGCATTGCTCTGCAGTTCGACTGGACTATTTATATGTTATGGCTCTATGGCTTTTATAGTCGTGGCAATAGAAGCGTTCTGAAAAATGTTCAGTTGATCAATTTATTTGCCAAATTGGAGCAATTCATTACAACAATTTCACAACATTTTGATAAAGTTCCTTGCAATTACACAAACGTTTCAAAATATCCCTCCCTTCCTGTTTCACTTGGCCAATGACAATAAGTATTAAAAATAATCAGCATCTGATTGTTCAATTTGCGCAGGAGCTTGTGAACATTTCGAGGAACTTGTGAATATTCAAGGCACTTCATCTTAATGTTGAGAAATTGATGTAATGAATTGTTCCAAGTTAGCAGATGAATTGATCAACATTTTTTGCAACGCTTGTATTGCCAAGAAAATAAACATAACTATCTAATAAGGACTAATGCTAATTAATAAAAAACAATACACCCTGGATGGACCCATTCATTTATATTACTACATCTAATGCCAGGCAATTTCACTCATTTAGGAGAAATGCTTATATATGAGTGGGTCGATGTTGGCTTCAGCTCTTGTGCTATGATTGTAGGGCAATAATCAGAATTTATGTATACAAGAATCAAAAACATGCTCCATCTTTGTGTACTGAAAATACATTCAGAACTGTAGTCTCTAACACACAGCAAACAACTGCATGTTGACTAAACTTTAGTTCTGCAAATTGACTGTACTAGTATTAAATTATTACAGCAACTAATGTCATCAATTATTGAGCATGTTAAATTTCAACCTCATTTGCTACTGCCTTCATTTCCTGAGCTTATACACAGCTTATTTCCCCCAAATTTCTTGAGAAACACCTGCTAAATTCATTCCTAAAAAGCTTATCCTCAAACCGAAACAAATTGTGTATAAACGCTGTGTAGTGTATATTGTCTCGTTTGCTATTGTAATGTAAACAATACATAAAACAACTCTAGAATACAACAAGGCACAAAAAGTTTTGTTTTGCGTCTTCGATAACCAATAGCAGATGAAATATAAGGGTGCAAAATGCGTATTTTTTTCGAAACCTGGCCCAAAGAAGGACACACGTTTTCTTGAGCTTGCACAATGTATTTTGTAAGCGACTTTCAATGAATTGTTTTGGCTTGGTGATCAGTGCATCGCTAATTTTAGGGTATTTACACTAATTGTACAGCAGAAAGGCAATAAATTTAGCGATCTACGATTGCTTATAATTTATAAAACTAGCCAGCACAATAATCATGAAAACGTCGAAAATACACTCGAGCGAGCTAGCGTCTGAACTTTTTGACAAGAGTCGAGCCATTTACCTGTTAAACAAATGATTATCTACACGAATTTTCGAGTAAGCTTTGAAGTCTTCGGGGAGAAACATCGGAGGGACTTGAACTAGACTCAGCTCGATAATCTGCAAACATCAAATCTCGTTGAAACCGAAACTAGTCTACCAGCGTCAAAATCATGCAGGAAATACATGTTTATACCACGCGACTCACCGTATGATTCACGCCCCACATAAACACACTATAAAGCGGTTCATTCGAGCGAAAAAGCTTCACTTTTTGGCTCTTCGCCTTGAACTTCTTGTTCTTCACTTTAAAGCTCTGCTCCTTTAGTAAAGAAGACATTTTTCCAAGAGAAGTGAGCGCGATTGACTTCGCTCTATGCCATCGAGATCAGATGTTGCAGATATTCGAGTTCTTCTTTTCGAAAAGTGCTCCGCTGACGTCAAATGTGTGCAGGCGTTCTTCCCCGGAAGCATTTTTGGCACACCACACCGACATCGGAACAGGTAACTTGTCTTTCGCGAGTACCAACAACTTTCTGTAGGCAGCAATAAAAAAAAGAACCATGGAAAATGAGAATTCCATTCATGGGCTTCACTGGCACACAGCATGCGCATTGCCTGTGATTCCCTGGGTTCATCTCCGAATATTTTCTACAAGTTACAAATCCACCTTCACAAGCACTTTGTACAAACTGTCCCTTGAATTTTCGACTTTAGATACAGAAGTATTCACTCTCGTACCGGAGATACCGAACAACGCAGTTTTATTGTCAACAAGGTAACTATTGTTTCGTTAGTTTGTTTTTCACTGCTGGGATCATGCTTGCAGATTACATAATCATTGTTACAAAACTACTAACTACTTCTCACTTTTACTACAAAACTTTTCCTAATCTCCTTGTGGTGCGAAAAGCGCAAACGTTAAGGAGATACTTAGATTTTTACACTTGTCATAATTACATCTAAATTTGCACATGAATCATGATATGTCAGCGCTTTCTTGATAAATCGAGTGCATAACACTTTGTACACTTTTTCTTGGCAAATTTACACCGTAGTCAGTGAAGATTTTGTTTCAAAACTTCTCTTGTCACTTGGCTGCTATACTCGCGTACTTATCTGTTAAAAATTGTCAGACGAATTGCATCCTTCCACCAGCGGGAATGCGATTTTGGTAAACATTTTTTGCAAGACAGGCACTCGCGTATTTGTACCGACAAGATACGAAGTACCAGTGCAATGCCACTGAGTTTTTCCTTCGTTCCATCGAGGATTCAAATCGAGGAAACTAGAGTCTGGCGAAAAAGAGCTTGTCAAAGCACGATTGCCTTTCCTATACAAGCTGCATTACGTAACAGCTCCGTCTTATTCTCAAGTCAGGGACCGCGGAGCAGGGGGGGCTGGGGGGTGCTATAGCCCCCCAATAATTTTGCCAGTTGAAATTGTATTCTTTTAACTATACATTCCATCTGTAAGGGAAATTGAGAATTGGTAAATTGCGAATACATTCATTCAAAGTTTGCGCATTATTTTCATTAATTTAGTTGAAAAAAGATATTCCCAAGGTCCCTAAAAACGCTGGAAATCGCACTTCCGAGAGTCTTGATGTCAAATTTTCCCAAGAGGGAAGGACCCCGGACCCCCGGACTTGCTCTCGCCTTTTGCGGTCGATAGCCCCCCAGTAAAAAGTATTCTCCGCGGTCCCTGCAAGTTCGCTAAGTTTCCAAACCATAATTCCAATGACTACGGTACAACGGCAATACTTCTCTCAACTATCCTTCCCCAGGACTTTGTCATATTCTAGCAGTATGAATTCAACTATTTGGTTTTGGTAGACAGTGTTAACAGCAATATTTCCATGTTGTTCTTCTCGCGGTGCTAACAACGTTGGACCAAATACGATCGCAATATTATGCGCGTGCATTCTGTTCTTACTGCTGTTCTCCATTACTCTGAAAATACAAATGCACCGATTTGATAACAAAAAAAACATAATAAGCATTATATAGTCTGAGCCATTGATTGGGTGTCAATGGTTCTTACCTCTTTAGATGTCTGAAGAGGAATCGAAATGTTTCGCTATTGGGGGTGGGTAATTTGTTGACACAAGCCCGTAGACCATCGGTTTTCGCTTGTTTTGTAGACGATTCTGTAATGCATGATAAAACTATTAAGGTTTTACAGCACAGACGACCATTCTGTGGTAGGTTAATGGCATTTACGGCATTTTGCTCGACTGGAATTACAGTTGAAGGCGTAGTCAATGCTTTATATTTGAACAAAGTAGACTAACAACAGAGAGAGAATATATTATATAGGCAAAATTTACGAAAAATTCAACTATGTCAGTTGCTAACGCTGAAATCGAAGTAAGGCCATTTTCATTGTGGCAACCTTAAAGTCTTCTAACTGGCGATTGTTGGTACGACTTTTCTCCTGTTGAAGGATGTGATAGAGTAGATAACTGAAGAATATGCTCGATTCGACAATATCACCAATGCACTCGTTGGTTAAACTACACAATCGCACACGCTAAAAGGACAAAATCGCAGCAGAAATCGGCCGTGTGACTGGGCCCTTCACACACGAGCGAAGCGAACACTATTGAACATGCACTGCATCTTTTACTTCTACTTACTGATCGAATTTACAAAAGCGTCGTAGGAGTCGAACGGAATTAAAGGTTCAGGCAGCTCTCTAAAGTAGAGTTTCAAAGCGCCAGATAACACATGGACATCATCAAATGGACGTTCACCAAATTTCACAGTCTCCTCTAAAACAAAAAAAGTTCGGTTGCCCTAAGGCTACGTATACGAGTATTCTCATTAGTCCCTTGGAACAACAGCAGCTATATGTTAGGTGTACAAAAAATGTGTGACAAAGTTACTAAAAGAAATTCAGAATAGGTAATGGAAACACTAGGGACTTTTCGCAGTTGACATGGTAGGGAACATATCGTAAAGAACAAACGGTTAAAAGAGCGTTCGCTTCTAAATACATCTAAAAGGGGGTTAATTTTTCGACGTGCAGTCGACTAATGAGCAGAAGCTCTGCTAAGGTTAAGTAAGCATTATTGCTGTCATACTCAGAAAATGTAAAGGGTAAGTCCAGCAAAATGAGTCTACAAGTTGGCTTAATTATACGTTTGCGAATGTAGCATGTGTTTCGCGAGTGACAAATTCGTATGTAAATGAAAAGCTACACTTTTTGGCTCTTCGCCTTGAACTCCTTGTTTCGACAAGAACCAGAAAACACACAGCATACCTTGGTTTACAGTTATTCGAAGTTGTTGCATTAAAGAAACGTTGCCAGATACTCTGTACAGGCCATCAAAATCAAGACCTAAAGCAAAAATAACACAAGACACAAACATCAATAGAAACATCAATACACAGAGGATATTCGCGAGGAGATATGAATTTTATTTTCGAACACAAATATATTATTTTTAACACAAGAAAATAAATAAGATTCATAACTTCGAGCCTCCGTGTAAAATTCTTTTTATGACATGGACAAATATAAAACGAAATTCAATAAGAACATTGGTCTGCCATTTTTTATAAAAACAAAACTATACAGGAAAACTCGCCCCTCGATAAGGTCGCGCAAGGAAACACACGTGTTACATAACTTTTCATATTTCACTATAGTGAGATATGGAATATATGAGCGTTTTAGTTTCCAGTAAAGCACGGATGTACGTAAAATAAATAGCAATATCAAACACATAAAAATCCGTTCAAATTCATCGAAGTAAGGAATACAGGTTGGTCCCACAAACGATGTGGAAAACAAAGACACAGACTGTTTTCATGGGCTTGATAGGACGGTAGGTACGATTTACCCGTGCAATTTAAATTTCGTTTTTGTTATAGGTGAAGAGTTTTTGATTGGTCAATAGAGAATTTTTGGCAGCACATTCCTCCCACAATTATCATGGTACAAATAGTGCAATAATTAAGACAATATTGATAGGTATACCTGCATTCATTGAACAATCGTCAAAAAAATCTCAGTACCTTTATCTTCAATAGCTTCTATGCAACCAACGACGACTTTCGGAACTTTAGTTTGCTCTTTTTCACACAATTTCACGATATGACAACCAAACGTTGTATCTGCACACGCGAAGAACAATAGTTTTTAGTGCACCCAATTACTCCATAAATAAAGAAAAAGGTCGGTTTTGTGTTTCACTCGCGTTTTTATAACCATACACATACCTTTGATAATTCCTTTCTTTTTCAATTCCTCAATAGGTGGTCTTCTCGTGATAAGTTTGATTAATTTGTCCTTGATATTCTTATTGCCGTCCCCACGAGCTAGGCAATATAAATATTTTACACTATTTAGACCATATATGTACAGTCGATAAGCTCATAGCAACTGTAGAAGCATACAATCGCAGGTATTCGCCACTCTGGTTGGATAAAATGAATGCAACTAAAACAACCGAATGTTTACGCACATGCATACCTTTTTTGAGAGATCCCCTTGACACTCCAGATTGTACTGGCTGGTCTGGTGGTTTGGAGACATTCACAATTTCACCATACAACATTGCCTTCGCACCATTATCTGAATAAAAATAGATGTTGACATACCCGCACACACAGGTACTTAATCCATGATATCTTATGCTTGTCTTAAGAACCACGAAAATTTTGGACTCATTTTAAGAAAATTTTCTTAATTTTCTTAAAATAACAAAGTGTCTAAGAGTAACTCTTCTTATTTTAAGAAAAAATTCTTAAGATTAAAATTCTTAAGAAAATTATAGTAAGAAAATTTTTTTATTACTCTCCCAAGAAAAATTGAACTCATTTTAAGAAAATGTTCTTAAAATGAGTCTTTTTTCTTAAAATAAGAAATTGATGTTTTGCTGTGTACGGCCTATACATGAGAAGCTACCAAAAATGTAACAGCATCTTATAAGATAAGCGCCAAGAATCAAACCAGGAGCCCTATACAAGTTCTATATCCTCATTACCTCATCAACTTTATAAACCTTTACATACACTGCAGAAGCTTTTGCTTTCCATAATTTTTTCTATAGCGAATCGTACGAGTTGAAACACAAAAAAACACACTTACCTACTGGCTCGTTTTCTTTCTAAAAAAACAAAAGGAAATACCACATTACGCTTGCCTTACAATGATTTGAATACTGGAATTATGTAATTTTACAACTCATGTGATATGCCCGGTCTCGCAAAGCGACAAGTATTGTATGAAACTACAATCGGTGACAAAACCCTTCCGGACACTTAGATTTTCCACTTCACTTTTTATACAATTCATTAAAAACAGCGACTCCTCCGCGGCCCACCTCTTCAATGTTGGTTAAGGGAAAGTTTGCAGTTGCAAAAAGCCCTTAGGGCGCCAGCAAGTATTTCATTAAGACATATTGTTGATATTCATCATTGATGGGGGGGGGGGGGTGCATGTTGCAAATTGACGTGAAATGTCCGGATGGTTTTGTCACTGTTTGTGGGCAACAAGCTGAAAGCCAAACTCCTCAAATGAAAAACATTGCTTTGACTGCGGCACATACGCTGCTTGTAAATCTCACTTTCGTAGACTGTAGGTGGATTTCAGTACGCTTTTCGCGGCACTTTATGGTGGTCAAGTTATGAAAGTTCATAAACTCTTAAGAGCAAACAAATCAGACTTATTCTCACTTCTTTGTTTTTCACCACATACAAGACTACTTCTACACGAACAAATCAAAAGAATTAAGAGAAGAATGTCTTGCTTGCCGCACAAGCACGAGTTCAAAACTCTACCGAGTATAGTACGACTTGTTATGACTATACATCAAAACTTTTCATGTTTCATACGTGTTTTACTCGCCAAACATAAAGGTAAGTTTAGTGTTTCATCTGTACACATTAATAACTGGCAACTGGCTAAAATTTTGAGGAATTAAAGGGACATTATTCGCTTCAGACTAATTTTCATCTTGGCAAAGAAATGGAAATTGTCGGAAAGAACTTACGAAAATTCGTAAAATGGCAAAGTTTTGTTGCCAAGTGTTGTAAAATACGGAGGTATAGCTCTGCGAAGTTGGCAAATTATTTTATATATTTGTATCACGCGCGGAAATTTGTAACTAAAATAGTTACCACTTTCCGCACATAATACAAAAACATACAAAATTTGCAAACTTCGCAGGGCTGTATTTTCTGTATTTTACAACCAAACTTTGCAATTTTTCTAATTTTGGTATGCACTTTCTAGTAGTGGTGATTGATTTCCCTCGCTCAACCTAAGTCAAAAATTAATCTAAAGTGTATATTGTCCACTGACCAGGTAGTCGATGACTTCAGCAATCATGTGATACCACTGACTAAACTCATATACGTCATCCACTTGAAGAAGAAAGCATGATTTCGCCACCGTTGCGATCTAGAGAAAAGACACACGGGGTATCAAGCCAAAATCTTAAAACACAAGGTTAAGGTCTTGACTATTATTTCATTTCGCATCTCTTCTTTCCATGTCGCTCATATCAATGTAGCTCAGCCGATGAGAGATGGTTTGAAGATTACTTGCATTACAGTAAACTCTAAGGGCCTGTTCATATGGGCCAAAGTTATCCCGGTTAGCGAGGAAACTTTTCGGCAAGTTTGCAAGCGAGATCT
>JAODVM010252717.1:0-12662 GCA_025400095.1 Phenganax marumi | reverse complement strand
TTCAATAGTCCATAGTCCATAATGGATCTACAGCTTTCATTAAAAGTTTATATACCTATTTAGGAGAATATGAAGAAGTTTTAATTCTTCATAGGGTCGAATATTCTAGGCCAGAAACTTGGCTGATTAGAATAGAGCATACTATTTTACATATACATGCGTGTGTTGTAAATATATTAAATAAAAGGTGAAATTACACGTACTATTTACACATTTTCTTCCACAATACGGACAAAAATTGCTTCCATCTGCAACATGCTTTCCACATTCTACGCAGGACTGCATTTTCGGCCATAAAGACTTTGCAGTAGTTCTAACAAGCTTAAAATAGCGGTTCAAATACTTTTGCTCCGAGTTTACTCCCCCCCGGCGTATAAATTATGAATATTTAATGTTCTCATATTTTGATTATAGCCGGAAAAGGCACGTGTTTTCACGGAGAAGGCGCAAGTTTCCACGGAGAAGCTGTGTATTTCCTCGGAGAATATGCGCCGCGTAAGGACCACTGCACGAGTTTTCACAGAAAAGCGAAATATTTACACGAAACGACTACGTGTTTTCGCGAAGAAACTTTGTGCTTGCACGTAGAAGATGCGTGTCTGTACAGAGAAAAGGCAATCAGTAATAGACTAACGTCAATCTTCCACGGAGAAGATACATTTTATTAGAAAAGCAACTCGTTTGCGTGGAGAAGGCGGATGTTTGTACAGAGAACACTTGGCTGTTACGGGCCACCGTACAAACGTGACATTCGTAAGGTCTGTCTACAGTTTGTGATCTTCGTTGTGGCATTGAACTGTTTCTATTTGATGTAGACAATTTCGTGCTTTTACAACCACTTGAAGACATTATTACCTTCTCAAAAACAGAATGATCTCAGCCTTCTCCTTTATAAGTCGCTGTGTTGCTTTCAAACAAGCTTTCTAAATTTTTATTTGCCGTTTGCAACTTCCAATTTCCAAAATCCAAATCAAATCTATTAACTAATGCGCTAGACGATACCAAAATTAAACAAGCATTCTGCCGCTGATAATATAAGCGCGGGCAGATCAAATAATGACACTGAGCTACAAATATCTGGATTAGTTCCAAGAAGACCAGGAACGAGCCTTGGACAATACTGCTGTAACAAAATAAGGTTTTTTGATAAGAAAGATTGGAAGAAGATAAATCTCAGTATTTCTGATTAAAGTTCAATATAGGTGGGAACTTAAAGCTGCGTCTACACTACAACTCTTAACGGTATTTATTCGGCCTGGACCTGGCTTTGGCCACAAATCCAGGACAACGAAGGGTGGTTGCCTACAACATACGCTGCTACGTATCCACCAACATCAAAACCGCCGACATTAATACTAAAACGTGAACCTTGCCCCATCGACAAAGACGACAGTGTGAACGAGGACGTAGTGCCCAAGCCAGGTCTTGAGGCTTGTAGTGTAAACACGGCTGTACTCGAATCTCCAGGGTAAGTTTCCAGAGTAAGGTTCCATAAAGATAAAGGAAGTTCTGATGGATAATCAGCAGGATTCAGTTGTTCTGCCAGATTCATAACATTGTATGTAAATCTGTAGCGTCAGCTGCATATCCTCAAGCTGGAGGCTCGTGGCCGGCACAGATTACTTATTTATATATTTATTCATTCATTTATTTTTTTGTTATTTATTGCCACAAAAATACCTATTTTTCAAAAGAAACCAATATGTGGAAAGGGAGGGGCAAAAGATGGAGCCCCCGAGCGACATTTTTTTAAGGCCGCCACTAGCTTTGTTATGCCAACTGCTTGGTGCATAATAAACAGGTAAAATCACGGATGTTACACGATGTTCACAAACGAATTATGAACAGCTGTTTAATATTAAACTGAATTCCAATAACAAACTCAAGTATCATTATTTATAAATACACTATATAATTACGAACTATATAATTATATAATTACAAATAACATTGGTTTTGTAATTACACTATATAATTACAAATAACATTGGTTTTCGAGAATTAGTAATTGTATGGTCCCTTTCCCTCGGGAGTTTATGGAATTCCCTTAGGCTTCGCCCTCGAAAATTCTACAAACCTGGCTCCTGGTTACATGATGAATTGATAATTAATGTCCATGCTGTTACAAACCATGCTGTTGCTTACATTGGTTCATCGTACGAAACTCTCCAAAACCTGTAAAAAACGTTGTGCATTTTTTTTAGCCGAAAACGGAATGCATAGTAGGCATTCACAGGTATCAAACCCGTGACCTCTCGCACCCAAAACGAGAATCATACCGCTAGAGCGGGAAGCCTTGTCTGCAGGGACGAGATACGTTTTAAGTTTTCAGTCAATACCAGTAGGATCAGTGACTGTGTCACCATAACTACTTGTCTTAGGTTTTATTTTTCTGTTAGAATGCCGTGATCAAGCAGTGGTTTGTGCATGGCAATGTGCCCATGAAATAAAAGTTTGTGTTTGGGCAGGGAATGCACAAGGTTTTTGTGATTGGGACTGCTAAGTCGCGCGTACACTAGCGGCGGGGGAGGGGTGTCAGGGGATATGCTACCGCAGAAAATTTTGACATTCACACTCTCTAAAGTCGCAGGGATGCTACCAAAGTTTTTGATCATTGTGTAGAAGGCACTGTTCATTTCTTGCAATGTTTTGCACGTTCTTGAACAAAAATTAATATGGTGTCGAGTAAAAGTTGTTCTAAAAACTGCAGGAAAAGTTTCCTTCTATACTCTTTAGAGCGTTGCAAATGCAAATGTATAATTCAGCTTTTGTAAGATTTCAATAGGGAATGATCTTAATTGTTATGCATGATCTACAAATATACTCCTTGGTTTTAAGATTAAATCGTCACTATGTTCAAATGATCGGCGACGTATTCTTAAGCTCAACAGAAAAAAACAACAACTAAAAATCGTAGCTGCTTTAATGTCAACTGAATCAAATTCTCGACACGTTATGTCACTGAGAGAGCAGCCATCAAAGAATATGTGCATGGTTTGGCTCCTTACGCTAAAACCATGTCACTGATTGCATATTTTTATCGGAAATTGATATTACTAACACATGCTTTTGCTTTTGGAATAACATTTATTAAAAATACAATATTTTCTAAAAAATTTGGATGAATTATTGGAGCGGCTAAAGCCCCCCAGCTTCCCTTGCTGCGCAGTCCCTGAGATAAATACAAATGCATAGCCTGCACATCATCTTTATACATCATTAGTATATAGCCTTTTAGAACGTTCTAGAAAGTCGACTACAAAAGCATTCGCCAACAGCTCATCGTCGGAAATGTTTATTCCAGGCCCCTCTACAAAAAATTTCAAGTTACGTAATTGGTCTTTTCAAAGAGAAAGAAAATTTAAAAAGCGACAATATTACAGCGTTTGTATGCAGTTGAAGAGTTTCAACAAACGGTGAAAATGATTTGCTTTCATGCTGAAGGTTTTATTATTTTTTAGCTTCTAGTCACACAATGTCACAGCGGATTAGGCTGTGGAGTGAAATGTTTATCGTTTGAAACCCTCTAGGGACTGTAAAACACTTCTTGTATACTTTATAACTTGCAAAGATACAATATGTCTCAAAAACGAACAGTGCTTTTTTCTGCATAATATACCGTAAACAATTTTGTCTAGGGATTTCTTGGGTACAAACAGTACGGAGGGCCGGCTTGCAAGGGAATCAAAGGCTTAAGCCGAAGTGAGAATCATATGACTACATCAGCAAGCTTTAATTCCAGAGATGCATGTAGTATGTTATTGGTTTAAGAGAGGATACCAGCATTTCTGCCGGAAACGGGGCACGGGGCCTTTTAATCACTAATGCCCCACAAGCCATGCTGCCATCTACAATTATAATCTAAAAGTTTTTCTCAAGGGTTTTTCCACTAGTCAACTGAAACACATCTGTCATAAAGACAGATATTGGTGTTGTCAGTAAAAATTAACTCAGGAATGGAAAGCGATGAGTCGTTTATACTTGAAATTCGAGCCAACCTCCCCAAGCCTTCATTGAGTGGTAAACGCCAAGATTGCAATTCTCTTTCAACTCTGACTACTAGAGTGTGAGCAGCCAATTATAAATACATTTCTTTTCATTCGTTTAGTCCAAAACTAAGTGGTTGCCTCTAACTAGCTGTCTCTTTCCGCATGTTCAAACTCTTCCCAGGCCCCAGTTTTTTTTTAGTGTCTTAAACGTTACAAAATAATGTAAATACTTTTTTGTTTTATAACGTCGTTCCATTTTTCATGAAAGTTGGAAGAGCCGGGTATTGATCTCGGTACCTCTAGCATGCTAAGCAAGCGCTTTACCATTTGAGCTACGCCCACTTAGTGCTGCAAAACTAGTGAGACGCGCAAAATAGCGCAGAAACGGCTTAGCTTGACAATGGATCATGTGACAGCGCGGGAATGGAGTCTTCAACTCTGTAGACTGGTACCTAAAACTAGAAATTTGGACCTTTCACCACGCTCCCGTTGAACAATTAGATATCTGAACTTGGTGTTCAGGTATTTTGTTTTGTTTTGCTCTCGTGATATCTTTCGTGTTGCCTAGGATACCGCGTTCTCATTTCTTGCCACCATAAATAAAGTATTTGGCACAAATAGGGATTTATGCTTTTCTACACTGTGTAAAGCAGATAAGACAATGTAAATAGCGTAAAGGAATATCTGAATTAGAAAAGACGTTTCCGTAGATAACAAGGTTTGCAAGAGGCAGAAATGGCAGTAGATAAACCAGAGCCGCCCAGCAGTAAACATTTTGTATAGGCACGTTACGATACATAAAACATGCCTGTAAGCAAGTTTCTCGAGAAATCATGAAAAAAAACCCGCAAATGCATATCTTACCAAACACGGCAAACCCTCCATTCTTTTCTGGCAACCTCAAAGCGCTCATTCTCTACGACATCTGTTCAGTGAGAGAAGGCGTATTGTGGATGAAACAATATCAGAAAAAGCCTTTCAAAAGTGATTTTTTAATATTTTCATGGAGTCAACGACATGTCAACTGCTGTGACAGAATCGGTCGCCGTATTCGGCTATGAAACGAGAGATAGATGACTCGATTGTTTTCATGTAAATAAACAATGCGTGCAAACGCTTTTAGACAAACATATATGCATAGCACTGCTCTTGGGCTAAATTTGAAAGAATTGGAAAGCAAATTTATATGCCACTTGAAAAACCATTTTAAAGAAAATATCTAAAATGTTTTAATGAGCTCTGGCAAGACTTGAAGTCACGATCTCCTGTTTAGAAGACAGACGCTTTGACTGCTAAATCACGGAGATTCACCTTGGAGAAAAGCTTCACATGTTGGGAATCACAGGTGGACCAAAACGGTAAAAACCAGGGGTCGCCCCAGGATTTCCTCAATGCAGGGGCTGAGGTACAGGGACAGGGGGCTATTGCAATTGCATGGCCATAGACATTCCCCATTGCCGCGTTGCAATGCTCATATTTCTAGCATTAAATAATTAAAAGTTCAAAAGCACGGTTGATTCATACAATTTGAGTTTGAGTACGATATATTTTTGAAGCATGTCAATATATTTTCTCTTTCTTTGAAATTGTGGCGCTGGCGGGCATTGCGTTGAGATGGTTAAGAGTACCATAGCTTTGGTACTATTGTTCAAACTCCACAATAGCTTTTGAAATAGCAAGCAGCAAGTTTGACCTGAGATCAGTGAGTCAACTTATGACAGTCAACTATGGAAACGTACAGAAGTTGCAATAAATAACAACAACTAAAAATAAAGATCATATATAGTCAAGTAAAAGGAAATCCGTTTTTTCCGACTATGCTCCGTGTTCATTTAAAGGCACGTGAAGCTTCCTTTGCACAGCAGGCTCTGTGGCTTAGCGGTTAAAGCGTCTGTCTAGTAAACAGAAGATCGTGAGTTCAAATCTCGCCGGAGCCTCTAGTTTTTACCAGGGAAGTAATATCGTGCAAACTCAGAAGGAAAACGCGGACAATAATTTTAGTTGATTTAACGTGACTATAATTTTCGAAATTTTATTTGAAAATCAAAAAGAAGTTTTTTCCTGATCAAGGTGATATGTTTGTGCCATAGCAATTGTAAACTCTGTTTCCATATACGTGGAAACAATGAAGCCGTCAATCTCTCGTTTAATAGCCGAAAATGCCAACCAATTGTGCCACAGCAGTTGACGGCAGCTTCGAAATATTATAAGAAACCGCTATTGAAAGTCATTTTACTGCACATTATTCTTTCAGCAAACGATGTTTTTCACTAGACAGATGCCGTACAGGACAAGCAGGTGCTTTAATTAGCTTGCATCACAAACACAATTATAGCGCATTAACGTGCCGAAGACAAAGTCATGTCGAGACGAAATTGAGGGCATTGCGTGTACTGGGAAAATTATGCAATACTTACTATCAATGTTAGAGTAAATGGTTACATATGTTCGAATTATTTTTGTGAAGACAATTTCTAAGGCGTCGAAACTTTATTGTTAGGGAGCTTTAGCAAAGACGACGCGACGTCAACGATGACGTGAATAGCGTGGTCAGGAGCGTGATATGCTCATGAAAGGATGTGCCACGCCATGTTTACGCCTTTTCACGTCCTCGCTGATGTCGCGTCGTCTTTGTTAAACCTCCCTAACGTGGAGTTAGCCAATCCCTATAGATAAGTCAGCGAAAGTTTTGAGTATTTTCGATTTATCTATCAAGAGGTCAGCAAACAGTAGCTGAGCTCTAGGATTCCCACAAGTTTAAATTATAAAATTGCGTCTTTTTTTTCCCTTTGTTTTTATTGATGGTCAAACAAGCAAGTAATTATTGTTTTTAAACAATGACCAATAACATTGGTTTTTGTATGGTCCCTTACCGTCGGAATTGTGTGTAATTTTCTTCGGCTTCGTCCTTGAGAATTCTAAAAACCTGGGCTGCGGTTGCAAGATGATATATTGATTAATGTCCTACAAGCCATGCTATCATTAACAATTGTTCATCATACGAAACTCTCCAAAAACGTGCAGAAACCGCAGTGCAGGATGGCCTGTACAGGAATCGAACACGTGATCTCTCGCACCCCAAGCGAGAATCATACCACTAGACCAGCAAGCCTTGCCGGTAGGTACTAGATATATCTTAAGTTTCTTAGCTGATACCACGACAACCTGTGCGCATGAATGATCCTATGACGCTATCCTGGACGGAAAACATCTGGTGTTCCTTTAATCTTGACCATACAATCCTTTAGGTTTTGCTAGAATGTTTCAAGCATTGCTCTTCTTGAAATTCTTGTTTAATATACTAACTTTCTGTGCACGCCTTTTATGCTGTTCTGTCCAGTGTCGACTGCCAAATATTTCCGCACCTCTACCAAATGTCATTTTATGTGCGTCGTTCATATTAGATTGGATATTTTGTAAAAGCTACATCAAGAGAAGTGGGGATTTACCAATTGTCGAGAGATTTCTAAACAGTTTTTATGGTAGCTAGAATTAAGAAGGTGTTACGTTATGATCAACGTATTATGCTAATCAAAATACACATACACTATATGGTTATCGAGATGATTTCCGTCTGTGTGATTACTTAACAAAGACTACATGGAGATGTTCACCAGTTGAACGTTTATGGTATCGCATTACATGTGATAACCTATTACTAAATCCGATTAAATTTAATATGCGATTAATCTAGAATGTATAGGAGTCAATATAACTAAGCTATGTTCAGACAGTTCGTGTTCGTTACATCTGCCTTTTTGTTTTTTTCGCAAACAAAACAAACTAAATAATAAAGATACTAATACGTGCATATTAGAGTCAAGCTCATAAAACGTTAGTCCATTTTATAATGTTTATGCCACAAGGGTGGTCTTTTGATTCTACCTGAGCGCCGTGGTAGGGAGGGTTCTTGTAATGGTAGGTCTTGCTCGCCAGTGGACAAGTTATCTTCTGTATGGTTGATGGGCCGATCTGGCGTTTCCAGGTCGTTATCATTGTCCTCGGGTTGCTCTGGAGCCGTAGGAGGTGGTGTTTCCGCAGTAGTTCGTAGGTGGCGTCTGTTACGGCGGTAACGGCGATCAGCAATTTCAACTTCATACGAACGATTAGAGATTGGGGTAATACAGCTTCCAAGGGACCAATTGTTGCTTGCAGGCAGTTTCATACGAATTGCTTGTTCTGGTTGAAATGGTGGCAGCGGATGGCTCTCTTTGTCGTACTTTCGTTTCTGGATTTTCTTTCCATGACCCAGTTGCGTATTGGTTTCTTCTGTTACCTTTGGCTTCGATAAATTTTGGTGCGTTGGGAGAAGGGTGCGTGTGCGGCGCCCCATTAGGCGCTGTGCAGGGGATGTTCCCATACCTTCAGTTGGTATGTTCCTCCAGTCAAGCAATGCGAGCAAAGGGTCTTTGGCGTCCGCTTCCGCTTTCTTTAGGAGAGCTTTACACGTTTTTACAGCATTTTCTGTTTTGCCATTTGATTGTGGGTAATGTGGACTAGACGTACAATGGGTGAAGTCCCACTTTGTGGCGAACGCTTGAAACTCTGCTGAGGTGAATTGCGTTCCGTTGTCAGTTACGAGGGTATCCGGGATACCATGTCTTGCGAACTGAACTTTAAAGGCATTGATAACGCTGGCGGAGGTTGTCCGATGTAATTCTTGCACTTCGAAGTAGCTTGATCAATAATCGACCATTATCAGGAAGTTCTGATGTCCTAGTTCAAATAGGTCCGCTCTAATCTTGGACCAAGGGCGTGTGGGCATTTCGTGTGGACGCAATTTTTCCTTGCTCTGTTCTGGTTGATATGACTGGAAGACACTACATTTCGCCCCGTAACTCTTGACTTCGGCGTTCATTCTCTGCCACTACAGAACTTCTCGTGCTCGAATTAGACATCCACCAGTACCAATGTGAGACCGATGAATTTGCTTGAGCATATCCGGTCTCATCTTGGATGGAACCACCAGACGTTCTCCTCGATAGACCAAGCCGTTGTCTTCGACTAACTCACTTCGACTATCATAGTAGGGGATCACTTCTCGGGGACACGCCTTTCTGTTCGTTGGCCATCTAGAGTGTATTATTTTGACCAGTTTTTGCATTTCAGGGTCGGTTGCTGTCTCTTTCTTGAACTCTAGCAGTCGTTTAGGTGCTATTGAAACACCATCCTTGTGGTTAACTTCCTGCAGGCTTCGGACTTCGCTGTTATCATGTTCAGCCGCGTCTGTCGTCTTTCGGTAAGCTCTACTTAGTGTGTCTGCCATGAACATCAGTCGACCTTTCTTATACTTGATGTCTAACGAGTAATTTTGTAGAGCCATTCGCATTCTTTGAAGTCTCTTTGGTGATTGATGAATAGATTTCTTGAAAACCGCTTGCAGGGGTTTGTGGTCTGATTCGATGTGGACTATGTCCCTACTGTATACTGATCAAACTTCTTGCACGACCAAACAATTGCCAGCAGCTCTTTTTCAATCTGAGCGTAACGCCTCTCAGTGTCCGTGAGCGCTCTCGACGCGTAGCTTATTGGCTGACCGTTTTGCATCAAGACAGCGCCAATTCCAGTCTCAGAAGAATCACATTGAATTGTGACTTCCCCGGGATATCATAGAACTTAATAACTGGAGACTCAGTCAGAAATTTCTTCACTGTGTTGAAAGCAGTAGTGTGCTGATGTAACCACTGCCATTCCACATCCTTGTCATCAAGTCTGCGCAACGGTTCTGTCATGCCACTTAGGTGAGGCATGAATTTGGCAGGATAATTTACCATTCCCAAGAAACGTTTCAGCGCTGCAGCGTTTTCTGGCTCAGGCATGGCGAGAAGAGCTTCAATCTTAGCAGGATCTGCTTTCAAACCGTCCAGGGTAAGTAAGTGCCCCATAAACTGGACACTTGTACGTGCACGCTTGACTTTGTCCTTATTCAATTTCAAGTTCCATTCCCGGCACTTGTTGAAAAATGCACGTTCATTTTCCTCCAGGTTCTTGTCGGCTGCTTCGTCTGTTTCTCCATAACCAGCTATGATAAAATCATCAGCAATTACTTCAACGCCAGTCAGTCCTTCGACAAATTCATGCTTCGTTCTTTGCCACACCTCTGGTGCTGAACTGATGCCAAAAGGCATACGAAGCCAGCGGTAACGTCCAAACGGTGTGTTAAACGTCGTCTTGTAACTGGATTATGTATCAAGCTTTTTCTGCCAGAAACCCTCTCTGGCATCCACGACAGTAAATTTTCTGGCTTTGTTTAGTCTGGTGGCAACTTTCTCGATCGTTGGCATCTGTTAGTGTTCGCGTTTTATTGCTTCCTTAAGATCTCTTGGATCGAAGCAAATTCGAATTTTGTTTGGCTTTGTTACCACTAGCATACTCGACACCCGTTCTGTAGGCTCAGAAACAGTTGTTTTGACGTTGCGTTGCACGAGTTCGTCTAACTTTGTTTTTATTCTTGGACAAAGCGCTACAGGTACACGTCGTGGAGTGTGCACTTTTGGCTGTACGCTATCGTCGGTGATAATTTTGTACTCGCCAGGTAGTTCTCCTAAACCCTGGAAGACGTCCTTGTATTCTTCGAGTGTACTGTCTACTTGTGTTGCCGTAATTGCTAATATTTCACAATCGCGTACTTTGACTAGTCCAAGATTAATGCATGATTGAAATGACAGCACAGGTTGGTAATTTCCATCAATAATGTTAAAGTTCAACGTCTTCTTTTGATTTCCTCGCCACACGGAAATATTTGCTTTCCCTGTGATATTCTGACGTTGCCCGGTGTATGACACAATAACTTTCTTGCATGGTTGCAGTTTCTGAAGTTTGGTATCAACCGTCACTTGTTTATAGAGCGTCAATGGAAGGACGTCGCATTCTGATCCCATATCAACTTGAAAACGTATCGCGTGTTCCTCGTCTTTCTTGTTTACGAGCAATGTCACTATATCTTTGTTTGCTATGCGTGTGGTCTTTGAGTCCTCGCTAAGGGGCTGTTTACATGAGGCGGGCTAGCCCGGTTAACCGGACTGAACGGTTTCTTTCGCATCTTATTGCCGCTTCAAAGCTTGTCTAAAGTAAGACTGAAAACAACATTCAGAATGAACTAGGCATAAGCTTGCTGCAAAGTTTATTTAAATACTCATTTAATAACCAGGAAATATTTTCGTGACAAAACTCAGCCCGGTTTCCCGGGCTAGCCCGGCTCATGTAAACAGCCCCTAACTATGCTAATATGAAATTCGTCGTCGTCATCTGATACTACTTCGACCTTTGACACTTTTTTACTGCGACATTTCGCTTGAAAATGGTTCTTTTTACCGCATTTTCTGCATGTCTGACCAAACGCTGGACATTCTTTCTTTGCGTGAGTAGGCTATAAAAGGCCGGTTCTGCCCCATCCTGCCCCAATATCCTATTCATAGCCTGAAACGCCAATTTGAGGTCACAGTTTTGCTCAGAGTTTTTGTTTAGTGCTGAATACTAACCTGAAACATCAATTTGAGGTCACAGTTTTGTGCTGAGTCAGCAAAAAAATTTACCGACTTTTTTCAGACTAGTGCTGAGTCAGCAAAAAAAAATTCGATGCAAATAAGATGACACTAAAATTGGAATTAAAGGTAAATGATAGGAATGGGGCAGAATATGGCAGAACCGGCCTTTTATAGCCTACTACTAGAAGATCAAAAATCACAACCGAAAACAAAAGTGTTATTAAATAAATTGGGGGCAATGACATTATGTCTATTTTGTAAGCAAAATTTTTTTAATACACCAAAATTATTTCACTATGATTTTATACCCGACACTAGATTAATAAAAATAAATCAAAACATTATTAAAAAACCTTATTTTGGACCCAATTCTCATTTCTTAGCTTTTGGAGACTTTTGTTCAAAGTCTTGTGTATTAGATTTTAAAGAAAAATATCCTAGGTATATTTATTATGATGAAGATATCATAATTGCAAGAGTCATTAAAAAAAGTAATTTTATTGTTAAGAAAAAACTTTTTTTAGATTGGTCTTGGACAATAAGACCAATAAAATACGTATATACAAGAGATCCTAAAGAAATAGAAGAATTTTTTAAAAATAACAAGAGAGACCAAATAAGAAATAGAAAAAAGATAGAAAATTCAGTCGACAAAGAAGAATTACAATCCTTAGAAAAAAAGAAAGACTTTTTAGAAAGAGAGTCAAACACTGTTTTTTTTTGTAGTAAAAAAATTTACACAAATGAGAAAATTATGAAAAAAACTAAAGACTTAAAAAATAAAAAAAGGATATTAAATCAAAGATCAAAAATCGCAACAGAAAACTAAAGTGTTATTAAATAAAATGTTCTACGGTTGGTGTCACAATTGTCCTGGAAAAAAATTTTCTTATCATAATAATGATCATGGAAGCTATAAATTTTGCAAAAAATGTTATAATTGTATTCGTGTTATAAACTATTCTTATAGTTATGGAGATGAAAATAGAGTTTGTATAATAAATGAAAAGGAAAGAAAAGAAGTAATTAAAGTTAATTTTTATAAAATTTTATATAGATGTGAGTTTGAAAAACCAATAAAGACAAAAGGATTTAATAACATTGGACCTTATCTAATTGAAAAAGACTTTTGGAACAAAACAATATCAGAAATATTTGAAGATGAAAAAATAGAAAAAACAATTAG
>JAODVM010252606.1:0-12664 GCA_025400095.1 Phenganax marumi | reverse complement strand
CCACGTGAGATAGGAAAACTGCGCAAAAAGATGATATCTTCCAAAACAAATTATGAGTTCTACTTCTTTTCCCCCCATCCAATTCTCGACAATGAGAAAATTGATTTTCTCTGCTTTTTGGTCGTATCTTTTAGAATTTTCAAAGAGGTTTGTGGTAGCAGAATTCCGCCCAGAATTGAATCATTATTGAAGGTCTGTGTCGCTTTTTTTCTATACTCACCCTCTACTACAACTGTCTTTCTTTGTGACCTGTGTTCCAATATCTGCACCAGAGGCAACTTTCTGATTTATCTAGATTCTTGTGTTTTTTAGACGGTAGACGACTGGACTTGTGATGTATTCGAAATAGACAAAGTCAGTGGAGATCAAGCCCTAAGAGTCGTTGGTTTCGAGATCTTCAGTAAATACGACATCGCACAAAAGTTTAATGTATGTATGTCACTTACCAGTTATACCGCTACGAACAATTGAGTACCTATATATCGAAGTCAGGGAATGCTCATATTTATAAAACTTGAATCACTGAAGAAGAATACAATATATCTTCTCAAGCGAAACTTCCATCTTCATCGATTTACTGACCATCAAAGTTTTTGGAAGTGACATATAAAGACAATAACTTTTAAGCAGAAAATATGAAAACCTGTTCATACAATTCGCCGTGTTTTTAAAAACGTTTCGAGACTCTTGATTCATGAAGATAAAAGCTTTGTTGTATCAAATTTATTGTAATTTTTTGTAAATGACTCAATTAATATAACTAGGTACAATCCCTGACTTGATTGAAGCACTTAATTTATACGACAATTTGCCATATTTTTTGTTTCAGATTTCTTCTGCAATGTTGGATCATTTCTTACATGTTATTCAAACTGGATATCAAAAATATCCAAATGCTTATCACAATCATTGTCATGCTGCCGAAGTTCTGCAGACTGTTCATTATATGTTGATAAAACTTGATGCCGGGGTAAGTTCTTGTGATACTGCAAAAGGGATCTCTGCAGTTGCACAAATTGTTTTGATTCTTAGAAAACAGCGAAGAAAAACAAATGGTTGTTTTTTTAGATTGCTTTCACGGAGATTCAGATATTCGCTATTCTATTTGCTGCTCTGATTCACGACTATGAACACACGGGCAAGACAAACTTATACCACATTAACACAAGGTAATACTCATTTTATTCTGAATGATTGTTTGCAAACACTTGTGGCTGAAGATTTGCTGTTTTATTTTCTTCAAAGGTCAGAGTTAGCTATGTTGTATAATGATCGTTCTGTGCAAGAAAATCACCACATAAGCGCAGCATTTTCAGTTCTTACTCGAGTGAGTAATTCATGGTGTGATTATGAAATCTTGAACCATATTAGCCTTTCTCACGACGCCATTTTTGGGGTACTATCTGAGATTATAATCAATAAATTTAGGTTTTGTATTGTCATTGTTCTAAATAAAACCTTTATAAGTTAATTTACATTTCAACTATTGAACAACGGTTTTCATACAGCTTAGATTTTTCTCACTTTTACATATTGTTTTCACGAAGCTGTTTCACATTTCGTTGTTTCACATTTTCGAAGTTGTTTCACATTCAAGTTGTTTCACATATTGTTTCACATTTTGACATATTGTTTTCATATTGTTTTCACAAAGTACCCCAAAAATGGCGTCGTGAGAAAGGCTAATTGGACCGTCAGTAAAAGTCCGGTACATGGCTGATGCAATTCTTTTTTCTCATCTAGAAAGAAATAAATATATTGGGGAAGCTAAGCCCAGAAGAATATAGGTGAGTCTTAATCGTACTTGGCCAAAACCTTTTGGGACACTAGTGGTGTTGCTTTGTCTTAATTTGACCATAAACATGACTTCCTGCGCTCTTCTAACTCACCGTTAATGACTAGAAACATAAGAATATGCATAAAAAACACTCAGCTCTCTGTTCATCTATTCAACATTGTAAGACGATGGACGAGGGGGAGGGGATTCGGGGCCTAAAGTGTTGCAAGAATTTGTACTCCTTTCATTGAAAGAGAGGTAATATGGCTGTGTCCTTCAAAAAAGTTCAGATTTGATCTCCTTGGTGCTGTCGTTGTGTTCGCGCATGGAAACTAATTTCTTTGGTAACAAGATTCTTGAAGTTTCGCATGTTGCACTGATGAAGGTCCGGGTAAACGGACCGAAAAGCTCTGCAATAATAAGTACACCTGGTGTACCCTCAAACTTATATCTTCTCGATCTTGATCCGAACACTAACTCTTGCAGTAACGAACTTAACAATCAGAACTCGTGACCGTACTGAACACAGCGATATAACATTATTTCGCATGCTGCTTCTATCAGATTTGCGTTGGTGTTAACAGTCAAATTAAAACCTGCCTAATTTTTGCTTTTCTCTTGTTTATTTCAGTGAACTAAGATCCTTAGTGGTCGATATGGTTTTGGGAACGGATATGTCGTATCATTTTGAACAAATGAAAACAGTTAAAGCAAGCTTGGTGAATACGGATATGTAAGAAAAATCTCTTTGTTAATATTAATGCTTTTTAGTAAAGTGTTATTAGCACTCTTTTTTCAGAAAGTTATGGATTGTGTAAATCAGTTTTCATAATATAAATGAATGTCTTATTCAGAACTACGTTTGAGCCAGCAAAGTGTATGCCCTTTGTGCTTCATTGCGCCGATATCTGTCATCCAGCCAAAGAATGGTCGGTGCATAAAAAATGGACGGAAAGAGTGATGGAGGAATTTTTTGAACAGGTAATGACTAGGAACTGGAGAGATGTCCACATTAATACAATGTCCACTTTAAAGAGGTGTCCACATTTGAGAGATGTACACGTTAGAGAGGATTTTATAGCAAGGAACACTTAATTATTAATTATTTGATTTTTGGCTTTTTCGCACAGGGTGATGCTGAAAGAGCTTTAGGTTTGCCTTTATCGCCTCTTTGTGATAGAAATGCAACGATTATACCTGAAAGTCAAGTTGGTAAATATATCTTGATATATATAGTGCACTAACTCGCTTATAGTTCAGTGATTGATGTAATGATGTTATAGGTTATCAAATAGTCAAAATATTTAAACACTTTTAACATTTCATCCAACTTTTTGGAATAACAGTTGTCCTCTTTATCACAATCAATCACAATCACAATCACAATAATTTGTTCACAGTATCACAATTTACATGTGAAAAGGAGAAAAGAACCGAACAAAAATCTAATTAATAGTTTTTTACAAAAAATGAATAATTCTAATTAGTAGTTTTTTACAAAAAATAATTATTCTAATTAGTAGTTTTTACAAAAAATTAATTATTCCAATTAGTAGTTTTTTACAAAAAGAACAGAACAAAAATCTTATTAATAGTTAGTATAGTTAGTTAGAAGTATTGAAAGTATTATTAGTTGGAACTGTATTTCTAGACTTCTAAGAAATCTTATGTTTGTTTTCAGGCTTTATCAGTTTGATTTTGTCCCCTGCCTTGGATGTGTGTGGTGACGTATTAGATCGATTGAAACAGATTGGGGAAGACAAGTGCAGCGATAATAAAATAAAACAATGTAGAACGTCTCCACGTGAG
Organism: Phenganax marumi; assembly: GCA_025400095.1. Lineage (NCBI taxonomy): Eukaryota > Metazoa > Cnidaria > Anthozoa > Malacalcyonacea > Clavulariidae > Phenganax > Phenganax marumi. The sequence goes on along the minus strand of JAODVM010252606.1, from coordinate 9,078 downwards.
TCGATTAAAATCGGAATTGGTGTGCCTGATAATTATGATAGAAAAGGTTTTGTGAGTAAGGTGTGGTCGAAACATTTACTTGAAAATCGCAAAAGATGGCAAGATCAATGTCATTCTACGACAGGTATTTAACCGTTAGAATGAGAGTCTTCGCTGTGTGTGAGTCCGGTGTTAGTTTATTTAATATACAATGAATATCTTTTATGCATTATTTGTAGAAAAGTCATAATATGAATGATCCGTGGTTCGTGTTGGAAGAATAAAGAGTGAGTGGGTACTCTTGCTCGTGATTCTTAGGGAAATGTGAGACGGAAGAATGGGAAAATGTTCTGGCTCGTTGGGTTGCTGAAGTAAGTTATTATAAAGAAAGTGTGTGCATATGAAGAGGAGTATTGTTCTAGCCTTAATTAATTTTAAAATGTAATTATTATGATTTTGCTGGAATTTTTGGTTTGTAAAAGTTTGAAAAGAGATCTCTTTTATGAATCATCGGTCGAGGAATGTATTAATTTTCGCGATATTATATTTTGAGATCTTAATAACGAGGTCAAAAATTCTGGGTATCCTGTCATGGTATAAACTTGAATTTGATAGTGGTGGACGATGCTTGATAGAGATATCCATACTTCCGGTATAGAAAATCTAGAATTTAGCATCGATATTATCTCATAGTATCGATGATTTCGATACTGTCCTTAATGAAGCTTAGGCAGTATCGGTATCGGGAAAAAGTCCTCAATATCGTATCGTATCGCATCGAATCAAAAATCTGACAGGTTGGTTTTTGTGCGCGAAACATAAGGATGTCACTTGGTGTTTGCTCCAGAACTTTGGCTGGCCGTGTTCATTTTGTAGAGGTATAGAAACAAGTGGTTTCTATGGTAGTTGCTAGGCACGAGGACTTTTCAAAACAGAAATCAGAGATTGTCAACCAAACTGCAGTTTTTCCGTAAAAAATGCCAAAGAAAGGACAGAAAAGCAAAGCAGGAAAGAGCAAGAAAGAAAGGTGGGAGTAAAGTTCATTCTCAGCAGTATTTGTTCGGAATGTTTTATTTTGCTCAGGCGCCAGAAGTAGGATGTGAGATATCCTTTGAAGGACGTACTTTAATAGTTTCTTCTTAAAAGCTATTCTGTTGAAACGACTAAAATTTGATATGCCGAAGGCAGTAGAATGTTCTTTTATTGCGATGAAAATTAAAAAGCTGTGCACAACGGTGAATATTAAAAATCCAAGCACAATGATGAGATTTGGGATGGCTTTTTGATTTTCATCCACTACCTATGCTGTATATTTTTACATGAAGCAGTAGATGATGAGGAACATTTGGTCTGTATAGTAAATCCAAAAATGCAGAATCAAAGAAACAAAACATTCTCAAAGATGCCATGGCAAATGCATTGTTTTGGGAGAGTAAACTCGAATCATCTGAGCGAATAAAGAAAGAATACAGGTTTGACTTTTTAATCCATTCAGCAGCAAGAATCTCACCCTAGCAAGTTTTAAGCCCTGGGCAAACTAGGAAACATTGTCGCGGAAACATTTGTGATTCGCAATGCTTCCCCAAATGTTTCCCTGTTTGCTCACACATGGAAACGTTGCGGAAACGAAATTTGCTTCCCGGGAAGCAAAAACGTTCCTATCAAATTCAGAAACATTTTATGTTTACCAAGTGCAATTTTTGTTGTGGAAACATTGTTTCCCAGTGTTTGCCCACCGTGGGAGACATGACAAAACCACAGATTAGAGACACACAGATGTCCAACTTCCCCAAAATTGTGTAAGTCGATTTTCCTGCGATTTCATGTAGATTTCATTGGCGGGCATTAACCTGGCAAGTGCCCTATGGAAAGGCATTCACCCCCCTGAACAAATGGTTTTCAAAATGGCGCCCGGGGATAATGGTCTCTGTTTAGGGCACTTGCCAGGTTAATGGCAGCCACTTACGCCAAAATCAGTGGCTCGAAGACTAGGTCGGACATCTGTTAGTCTCTCATCTGTGGTAGAGTTGACAAGTTTTATTATAATATACGCACACACAAGTAGTTTCGCAATCCCCAAAATATCGATAATATGGGATTCTCTTGCTATTTTACCGGTAAAATATTTCATGGAATTGGCGCCGGTTTCATCAACGTAAAATTTCAAAGAACGAATTATACAAGTCCCTTGGGGCCTGTTTAGCACCCAAAACTTTGTTCCATTTTTGATTACAATTATTAAAAATCACACTTTCAACGTAAACTCCAAGTTTCATGAAAAAAATTGCGCAAAATGACCTAAAATGCGGAGTAAACTGCATTCTAAAATTTATTAAATTTTTAGCTATGAACAATGAAATAAATGCGATAAAAATCCCGCTGAACTTACCTTGAAATTTATGTCAACTACTGTGGCTAAGGGTAGCGAGTTTTTCTAGCCGTAAATAGGTAAAAATCAGCCCAAAAATTCTCCAAATTTTCCGCAAATCTTTCCACACAATCCACGCATGCAACTCCGAAATGTGGGCGAATGCAATCGGGGGGGAAGGGAAAAACTAAGTAAGAGGGGGAAACAACTTTGTGGAAAAAGTAAAACCGGTTTTGAAATCATTGGAAACCAGTTTCGTACTCGGAAGCTATCGTGGGCTGACGATGATTCAGGGACATCTCCAAAGTTTTTGTTGTTTTGGTATTTGCTTTGCAAGTTTTTTAAGAAATATTTTAGGTTTTCGCTGTTGTCTCTATATTTATGCAACGTAAATGATTATTTGAGAAGTATCTGTTGTTTGTTGGATCTACACCGAACAAAATGCCGTCTATGGAAGGTAACTATTGATTCTTGATGCAGAAATTTTATAATAGTATAAATTATCAAGCACTTTAGATGTGATTTTGCCATCTTTGTTATCAGAACAGTTTGCTAGTACGGTTTTAAATTGCTTTTTATATAAAATAACTCGCGTTTTACCGTCATTGAATTAAATTTTATGATTGATTTCTCGTATAAGTTTTGTTCTCAATCACTTGTTTTACTATAAAATTTCTGTGATCAGTGTGATGCAATTTTCTATGAATAGAAATTTTGTAATGAACGTTGCACCATTCTGTAGGTAGTTACCTATCGCAACTACCATGACAATTTATGGTATTTTTCTTTTGTTTAGATACTATTTTCCAATTAAAGGTAACATAGTCTATTAACATTGAAGCTAGTGATTTAATATTATAATATAAATTGCCTAGTGGTTATATTTTCTATGCAGCATCTGTACTAAACTAATATTTTTCCTGCACATAGTTTACTACGAAACAACTTGAACGCTTTGCAAAAAAATGTGAAAAAGACCAAAAAGTTCAACATGGAAAAATTAAAAAAGCTTTGCAACAGAAGAACATTGAAGGAGCAAGAATTTATGCAGAAAATGCTATCAGAAAGAAAAATGAATCTCTCAATTATCTTCGACTTGCTTCGAGGGTCGACGCAGTTGCTTCTAAAGTCCAGACTGCTATGCAAATGAAACAGGTTGATATTGAATTACTTTATGGTTTAACCCATTGTTTTGCAGTGAACCCCAGCAGCCAATATGCCCGACGTTTAGGTTTTACTCTAACACTAGACAATTTTTATGTCTCATACGAGACAATTTTATAGTCAGAGGATAATTCTTGCCAGGTTAATGGTTGCTATTGTTAACCTGTTTTTTATGTTAATAATTTTTTTAGTTTAATGTTGATTGACGCTATCTAGGTAACTAAAAACATGGCAGGTGTTGTGAAAGGTTTAGACAAAGCCGTGCAGTCGATGGAACTTCAAAAGATTACGGCAACGATGGAGAAATTTGAAGGACTTTTTGAAGATCTTGACGTCCACTCTCAAGTGCTAGACACTGCCATGGGTGATGCAACAACCATTTCAACACCAACAAACCAGGTATATGGCTGAAGCTAATTGATGAACTTCATTATGGAATTAAAATTTGTTTGTTGACTATGGTAAATAGAGCAATCTTGGAATATCTGTGTACTTCTGTATAAGTTCTTTACTCTGTCTTATTTCACAATGCTTGACTAAGGGTTCACCGGCAATTGACTACAAAATCAAATCCTATTTGCAGCAATTAAAACTCGTGTATTTAATACCATAGTAGTACTTGTGTCCTAATTATCTTGCTTGATGCTAGGTTGATGCGCTTATTCATCAAGTTGCAGAAGAAAATGGTCTGGAAATGTTGGAGCAAATGGAAGCAGCACAGCCCGGAGCTTCGACATTACCAGAAACTGCATCTGGAGAAAGATCACAGAAACAAGAAGATCAACTCTCAAAAAGGTTAGAAGAGTCTCTTTTACCAATAGCAACTTTTGTTATTTTATTATGTCTAACTTCAGACTAATTTCAAACAGTTTTATGTGTTAACGAGCAACTCATTGTTACTAGACAGATTACCTTATTATTGTTTTCTACAGGTTGGCAGCATTGCGAAGTTGATAAGGTCACATTCGAACATACCATAATGATAAAGACAGTTTTCATTAAAATATTGTCATGGTGTGTAGAAAACTGCAATGTACTGATAGCTACAAGTATTACATTAAATAGTGAGACCTGTCAATCAATAATGAAACATGTAAATATAATTTTGAGAATAGCACAGGGCATGCATTCAAGTATATCCACAGTTCAGATGTGTTCTGGTTACAGTTTATCACACTGTTCACGTCTTATCTGTACTTTCTTGAAAACTCAAAGAGGTACTTCCTTTTTCAACTTCCTCCAAATATTGCATGATACGTTGCTGGAATATTGCAAACAACAATGAAACAATTACAGTTATGTGAGTTTTTAAAATCTGTTTTGATAAAGAATGTCTTACTGATTCTCTTAGTCTTTTATTTTGTCTCTTTTGTCTTCTTTTGCTTTCGGGAGCAGCTTGGCCATCTTAAAAGAAATTTTAAGTAATTTTGGCAAGGGAAAAATGTAATTAAAGATTTTGTTGAATATATTTACCAACAAACGACCAGTCTGGTAGATCTGTTAGTGGGCCATATGCCAAACCATCTCTAGCTAAACCATTGCTAATTATTGAAAAAATTCGTAACTGTTAAAAGTTAACTTAAGGGTCACCCCAAGTCGTAGAAAGGGGGTGTCTCAACAGGTCACTGGATGCAGTAAGATGTATACTTTACGGTTTGTTTCACCGCTGCCCCAGCCAAAGCAAGATTCATCGCATTAAAAACTAAATTTTGAGCATTGCTAAGAATATGCCAACGCATTACTAAAGATACTAATGAGCATTTTTTGTAATTTACTAAATTTTGGATCGCATTCCAGTTGTGTGTTGAGTTCACTGACCTTATCCGCCACTTTTGACCACCAGCCAAGGCAGGCGAATTGGAAATAAAATTGATTTTAACGCGTGCAACACGCCGTACTGTAACCGAAACTAGAAAAAAGACAACAATGAAACATCTATTATACATTTTCGGGTCAAAACAGAATAGGAAAGTCTATAAAAATGCTTACAAAGTCTTGGAAGAAAGTTTGAAATGAAAACGGTGGCCATTTTTGTTGGTCTCCCCATTCCTCCATCCTCGCGCGGTTTCCAATAATGGCTGCTGAAAACGTGTACAATATATTAAGGCTGTACGTATTTTGTTCATTTTATCAAGACTTCGCCTAACTTTGTCTATTTTAATAACCTCAACTTGTTCTTTAGGCATATATCTGCGGAGAACTTTTATGTGGAGCCTAGAGACCCGAAGCACACGGGAGAAAAATGTTTGGAAATTGACCGCATCACCCAAGAGCTTTCTTTAGCAGGTTGGAAACGAAAATTTGTTAGATGAATATGGTGTTTGTTTGAGTTTTACTGCCATTGCTGTAGTCTTTGTCAGTATATTAAAGTGCAAGACGTCGTAGAAATCTTGAGCACAGTCAATAACTTGTCTTTTTGAAGAATGAAAGTTCATTTGTTGTTTACTGTATAATTTCACTCGTTCAAATGATTTTTGTTGTAAGTTTTTCTTCGTGAATTCGACTGGGTTCAAGTGAAAAAATTAGTTTAAATTTAGTATAAATATTTTTAGAAATGACAAATAATCTTTTAAAAAGTCCAGTATAATATAAAATTCCATTAATATCAAATTTCTAATTAAACTTTGTAGCCACAATTAATTATCCTAGGCCAATGATTATGTTTTTAATAAGATTTTTATAATTTTGCATGGCGCAAACAACAATATAAGTATCAGTTTGTGGATATACACCGTGCAATAATAAATATACGTGGTGTATCCACAAACTGATACTTAAATTATTACTTTTTTGCCCGTAATGTGCTGAGTTCGTAAAATGATGTTAAGAATGCATGCTCAGAAACTTTCACCTTTCTTGGCTTAAATAAAGTTATATATTTTTCTCAAAGCAGAACTTGTAGGTCATTTACGTGCCTTTGTGAACTTTTTGCTCATCATGGTGGGGTGTGCTTGGGGAAACTTAAGTTACCTGAGCATGTCCTAAAACAAACCAACATTTCTTCTTGAAAACTTGAATAAACTCATCTTTTTTTCTTGTTTTTATCAAGACAACAATGGTCAAATTCCTGTGTCGTCTGAAACCAAAGACATATTTGGAATTTTGGGTGTTATCAATTTGGTTGCAGGTTAGTTCAATGATAGTCAATACTACAAAAATTTTAACGAGGGAAACAGGCCTGCTAAAATTTGCCGAAAACTAATGTGCATGACTCTTAATCAAAGATGTCCTTCCACTGTTATGATATGATAAATTTTCAGTTTTAAACTGTTATGAAAATCTATTTCTGAACAACAATGAAATTTTGTGTTTAGATATAGGATTTATGGTTTTAGACAACTTTATGTCTAATATAAGCAACAGTTTGTGGATACACCACGTATATTTATTATTGCAAAGCTTATATACAAACTGTTGCTTATATTGCTGTTTGCGCCATGCAAAATTATAAAAATCTTATAACTTTTTGTCTGCCTGTATAAGCACTCCTGGAAAGATACCAAATTTCAAAAGATTCAAACTTACATGCATGACAAACGCAATAGTAAAATGCAATCCTAAGGCTGTTTTCATGGAATTCCATCCATACTGGGGCACATTGAAAGTTATGTTACAGTCAAACCGGTTGTTGTGTTCCCCGCAATATTGCAACATTGCGGTGGAGATTGTAATATACCGAGGAATATTGCTGCGAAAGTAATTGCAATCGCCAGACGAAATTTGCTATTGTTATAGTCGTGTCAAGTTTCTAAAGTACCGTGAAAAACAATTGTTTGTTAATATATTTCTCACCTATTTTGATAAATTCAAGTTATTTTGACCAACTATAGACATTTTATTCATAAACTTTATCTGCAAACCGTTATTTTGCCTTGATGTAGGAACTGTACACAATAACAACAATATCAATTTGCGCCTGGCGGTTGCAATTACTTGCGCAGCAATATTCCCACATGTATTGCAATATTCACTGCAATGTTGCAATATTGCGGGGAACACAACAACTGGTTTGACTGTAATTGTGGTTATAGTAAATGGTTGTTTGATGTTATTCTTTGCAAGGTCCCTATTTGGTCATTATAACAAAGCGAAAGTTTACTGGCAGAATCGATGGCCATGAAATTTGGAAAGTGCAAGCGACGGAAATTATTCCTTTTCCTAAGACATTGATGCATCTAAGTGAAGTGCAGGAGCGAGACAACAAAACGTACCTAAATATGATAGAACAAGTCTTGTTAACAGACGGCTTCTACTATTCCACGTCTTATGATCTTACTCATACTCTGCAAAGATTGTCAAAAACTAGTCCTGATTTTTTACAAATGCCTTTGCACGATCGAGCTGATCAGAGATTTTTGTGGAATGGTCATTTCTTGAGAATGTTCTCTGTCCAACCAGAGGTAACATATATGCAACATTTTATTTTCATGATTTCATGATTAAACCACAATGGATTTGGTATTTATTTGTTGATTTTGTTTATGCATCTGAAGTAAATTAGTTTTCAATTCTTTACAGCTCAGCAAGTTTATTCTGCCTGTTATGCATGGCTGTATCCTTTCAATTGAAAAAGAAACATAAGTTTGTCAAGCTGCAAGATTGTCATCCTCACAAGTAACATATCATGCCATTAGACAGAGTAAAAATATTGTAGATACACTGTGTTTCAATGAGTCCATTTTTCCCCTTGACTGTTGATAGTTATTGAAATTCAAAACTGTTCTATCAAAAATAAGTCTTTTGATTTTATCCTTATATCAAGAAGAAGCTGTTTCAGGGCAGGTACTGCGTATATGCTCATTAAACTATCATGACTTCAATTTCTAGGCCTGGTCAGGTCAGTGTGGTGCACTTTCACTCGTCAAAGAGAGCCAGTCTCCTTTTGACCACTTCGTCAATGTTTATGCTATAGGTGTGCGATATTATTTGCGTGGATTGGATGTTGAAGGTCACCCTGCAAATTATGTCGAAACTGAACAAATTATTCAATACAACGGGGAATGTACTTCGTTTGTGCAGGTAAACTAAGTTTACTTTATCTTTTTTTTCCCCTATTATGCTTATATACTGAGTATTTCTTTTCATGTAGGTGAGGGGTTCAATACCTTTGTACTGGTCACAAAGACCAACACTTCAGTACAAACCAAGACCACAGCTGCATCAGGCAGACCATGTAAGTTGCACTCTTTCATTTGTTTTTACTACAATTTTTTTGTTTCAATTTCTGTGAGATTTTTTCAAAATGTTTTTGTTTCTAAATATTAGTTGTTTTTCACCCTTTAGAATACAGGTTTTCAACAACATATGGAAAATTTAATGTTTCACTACAATGAAATTGTTCTTGTGGATTTGGTAAGCTCATAGTTCTGTAGCAGAAAACTGGAGCTACGTAGGCGTAATGTGCGGTATTCACTTTTTTTGAACTAATACAACTTTCTGTTTGTCCCAAGATTGACCACAAAGGGCCTGAAAAAGAGATTGGTGATCAACTTACAACTGTCGTTAGAAATTCACCGTATTCAGGCAAGCAGTTAAGGCAAGTCCAAGTCTGCCTTCTGATCTTATGA
>JAODVM010252495.1:0-12670 GCA_025400095.1 Phenganax marumi | reverse complement strand
TGTGTTTGCCCAGCTGGAAAAGGTCCTTATGGATCATGTAAACATATTGCAGCCTTGTGTTATGCTCTTGAAGAATTACAAGACTAAACTGTGTGCCAGAATTTCAACGATGCACTTCAAGACTTCAAACATGGAACCAACCAAGAAAAAGGAAACTTGACCCAGAAACAGTTTACAATATTGATTTCTCTAGGAAGATTTATAAGAAACAAAAGAAAAAAATCCAAGCCTTTGACTGATCCAAGGCGACCATGTGATCGAAATGATAATCACCAAAGTGTAAACAAAGATTTTCTCAACAAGATCAAGGAGGTGATACCAAATTGTGGATTTTTTTTACTATCAATGGGAAAGCTTGACCAAAAAGAATGCACTATCATTTCCCCCATTAAGGAGCATCCAGTATCTCTGACCGAAATTTTTAATAGAGCAGAAAGAGTCAAGCAAAATCTTCTTGTGGATGAGAGAGAGAGAAAGGAGATTGCGAGTGCAACAAAAAAGCAGAGTAAATGTGAAGAATGGTACTTACACAGGTGTGTTCGCATTACTGCTTCTAAATGTAAACGGGCCCTGCTCAAACCTACTACAAGTCCAACCAAAGCAATAAGAGAAATTTTACACTACAGTGGTAATTACCAAAGTGCCATGATGAATCAAGGTCTGGTAGATGAAAAATTAGTTGAAAAATTCCATGAAAATAAGATAGGGTGTAAAATCAATGAAACTGGCTTTATTATTTCTCGAAGTCACTCATTTCTTGGAGCAACGCCAGATGGGGAGTAGATGGTGGACTTGTAGAGATAAAGAGGATATTTTCAAGTGCTTTAACATTGCGTGATGCGGTGTGCAAGCGTGGAATATGCAAACAAACTAGTCATGGGTTGGTTGTGAATAAGAATCACAAATTTTATCACCAAATTCAACTTCAAATGTTCTGTGCAGAATGTCACTGGACTGATCTTCTACTATCAGATCTAAATGATTTAATTAGTTTGCATGTCAAGAAATGCGATTGCTTTCTTTCAAGTACCATCCCAAAGCTGGAGTTATTCTATGATAAACACATTGCTATGGAACTAGCATATCCAAGAGCTGCTTATGGACTCAAAAGGTTGAGCAAACTACTTCAAGCATAATATATTCAAGCAATATATACTCAATTTTATTACTGGTTTCTATTCAACATCTAAATTTTGACATTATAAAATGGAAATATAGCATGTGAACTGTAATTATTCTATATGAGGTAACAGAAACTGTCTCAATAAGCCCCACGAATGCACTATTCTAGGCCTTAACGATTCACTAAAGGAGGGTGGAAGTTTGACAACATATAGCACAGACAAAAAAATCATGTCAATTAACCCATTTGTACAGAGTGTAATCGGCACAAAATCCAAAATGTGATAATTTTTTATCCTTTCCCTAGCTCTTTCCACATGGATTCTCAGTGTAGCAATTCATCTGGTTTCCAAAAGTTCCCTCTTTTCAAACTGACCCTCTTGATTCATAAATGGTGGGATATTTCCTTTAACTCCTTTGCTTGCTAGCATTTCTTGTACATATATCGAAACCACGGTCAGCCATTATACAATCACCGTGATGCAGTTTGTCAATGAGCCCAGGAGCGTTCGGTCAATTCTTTGTCAGAAATACTCCCTCCATAAAGTGTTGAAATAAATGATATCCCTCCTTGTGGCACAATACCAATCAAGGCTTTTAGAGTGTTAGTGTTTTTGTATGAGGAGAAGGTTAGCTGTCGAGCCACTGGATTGTTGGGCTTCTCTATAGAGATTTCAGTAGCATCTATTATTAAGGTAGTGAATGGGTATTTTTTCATAAAGCAGCCAGACATATGTAACTTGACGACCTCTTTTGAAGGAAACACATCAAGCTCTTTAAATCTGAAAAACATAAACCTCATCCAGGTGTTGACAATCTGGGATATGACACTTTGACTTAACCCAAATCTGGCTGCTAAATCATTGTCAAGCAACCCAACTCTTAGTCGACAGAGCACCATGAAAAATTCATTCTCAACAGACAATGTTCTACCGCGCCAAGGCTTATACATGTAATACCTCCTTGAATTGGACGTTGACTCACTATTGTTCCTGTAGTCCAAATGTGAGGCAGCTTCTCTACCCAAGAAATCACAAACCATTGAAAATATCTCATAATTTTCAAACCCAGTATAAAATCTGAATAATTTGTTGTTATTCTTCACAGTTTCAACATTAAATATTTTTTGCCCATTTGATAATTCTAACTCGTTCATTGCCTTACTTTTCTGCTTTAACTGAGCTTCTAGTTCCATTATATTTACATTGTATTCTTGATCTTTTCTTCTTTGCTCTTCATATAAACATGACAATTGTTCCGCCTTTATCTTAAGTTCTTGTTTGAGGAGCTCATGTTCATTTAAATCAAACTCAACAGGATTATCGATTTCCAACAAATTAGGGATTTCCTTGCCGCATACAAGTTGCTTTGACTTTGCATTGCAATCAGAAACAGTTTCGAGGTTTTTCCTTTCTACCTTTCGCTTAGCTCCAGCCGCTGTGCTTGTGGATGTAACCCTGTAGCAAGGCTTTTTTCTCTCTGGCTTTTTCACCGTGAAAATGAATTTGGTAGGTACAGAACCTGGATTCAAATGGATTCTTTGCCCTTAAAGAGGCTTATTGAAGCATTCACTATCAAAATGCCCACAACAAACATACGAATTTTTAGTTTTATGAGTGTTTTCCCGACGTAAATTAACTAGCCATTTAGTCAAAAGCTTCTTGTTCGACAAAGGAATTCTATCCCATGACAAATCTTTCCGTTTTGAGCTTCTGTTGCTGCACCCAAAAGCAATACAATGTTTAACCATTCTTGTTTATTAAATAAAATAGTCATTCATACGAAAGGTGACCGTATAGCCTCGTTTAGACGTTACACGAATGCAAATACCGCTGGTCCTTGGTATAGGCATAATCAATTACGATAACAGCTATTGTGTTAATGAAAGTCCATGTTCAACGATAGATTGTCCATAAATGTTATAGTTTGTCAGTTCGTTGAATTGACTTTACAAACCGTATGCAAGAACGTCTATAGGTGCTATAGATTCCACCTTTATGCTATTGAATGCTCGTGCATAAATTAAACGCGATATACAATGTTTTCTTTGCGCTACTGAATTTTAGTGTGGCGTTATTGAATGTACAGCGATTTCATTGAACCAGCGCTCAGCCCAAACGAATGAATATTTTGCATTTATGACTAGCAAAAGGTTTAAAGGAGAGTTCAAGACGCATATCTGCAACATCGCAGGAATACGTAAAGGTTTGAACCAATCGGAGGAGAAAAAAACACAGTGTCTTGAAGTATGTAAACGTATTTTTGAGAATTTAGAATTATGAAGAGTTTTTGGCGTGCCTTTAAGAATCGTGAACTGATCACTGGCAAAAATCATAATTCTGGTTGTCGAGTTTAACTTTTCGTGAGGGACGATCAAGAAGCGTCCTTTTGCTTTAGTTCATTACGCTTTTGTCATAATTCACAATTAATATCATTTCATTGCATTGAGTTAGGCATGCATAAGTTTGTGTTTTAATTTTGCAGTACTTCGAGACTGCAATTTCTTATTATTAACCGCAATCAGGAAAAATCTATTTTTAGAAACGCTTCTCGACTGAGCTCCTAGGTGACTACAATTTGTTGTCCTTATTAATTTCTTTTAATATTTGGCGAGCAGATTTTCTGAATAATTAGAATGTATAATAGAAAAGATGTAACACATAAAAATGTTTTGATTCTTCAAAGGGAAAATTAATAATGTGAAAGTCAGTTCCACACGTAAATTAATATTGTATGATCGTAATCTTTGCAACTCATAACTACAATAAAAACTTATATTAACTCTCCATTCTCCCAGTCAAAGCCAATTGATACGTTCTTAATACAACCGTACTTAACATCCTGTCGGACGATGTATTTCTTAAATTTGACAATTCTACTTCTACATGTCTTTATAGCAACCCTGTGCAGACGTTTCCTCATTCTGAACATGCCATTGCATTATGTAGTATTTCAAATAAGTGAAACTAACCTGTGGGCTGAAGAAATCTGTCTACAATGATCATACTCCAGATTCTGGATGCGTCAGGAAATTTAATATATCGTGATATATGTCCACTAGATTCGTTCATCTCAGAAATGTAATCTTGGTAATGCTCCTTGAAGTACAGAGAGTTCTGGAAGATAGTCAACGACGTGTAATCACCCGGAGACATCATTCTTCTGCTCTTACCATCATAGTTCATGGCAAATATGCCAACTTTTCTATGGACGAAATAAACTCGCTTGTTGTCGTAATCAAGGCTTACTGAATTGTAAGTGAAACAGTTTTTGTCATATTCTTTATATATCGTTCTTCTCGTCGTGCTAGATAACTGCATTTTATGCACGTATACATATCGGGCATCACATTCTGACCAAAAGAGATACCTGGGAAAAATAAAAAAAAATGTAACTTAGCTAGATCCTTTGGCAGGAATAGAAAGTTGTGGCTTGGACAAAAAAGTTGTTTTGGAAATCTAAGTTTGGGATTGAAGAGCAGCATGGACAACAGAATTCGAAGTATAATAAACTCATTAACTAACACTAAGTTTTTAATAGAGATCATTTGAAGACAAACATTTATATTTCTTTTGATCAAAATACGAATACCACTTTAGCAGAAATGATACTGACTGTAGTGCAATCATTTTCAATATGATCAAATCGATGATATATTGAAGCGATAAAACAAATCTTCTAATACCCACGTGTATTTATGTCAGCGCCAACAACATTATAAGCTACTGTACATTACCCTGAGATAAGTTTGATTTTTGTGCAATGACCTACACTTGTTTTACTTTTAAAAGATATGGTGAAGAAATAAAGATTATGAAAAATTTCAGTTTTGGCTTACTCCATACACAGTTCACATGTTGCACTTTAACTTGCTTATGATATAATAAATAATTACAGACTAAAACTGAAGTTGCCCTCTGTTACATTCGTTTATTTGTTATATTAGCAGCTAAACAAAACCAACTGATCAAATCGTTTTAAAGAACACTACATAATGAATTAATGTATTAGATAAAAATGGCTGTGAAAAAACCAATTGATCCGTATATATTGTAGAACCAGGTGGGATTTCTATCTCTAGAGAGCTTACAAACAATGTTCTGCAGCAATTAAAATAAAGATTTTTTATAAGGACCAACTTTGTGTTTAAAGACAACAATAGCTTGGAACATCATTATAAGGATTACAGGTTTGAGCACTTTCGCGTTAAGCTTGGTTACTGCTAGATGTAAACTTAAGTATATAGTCCGATTCTCATTGAACTTAGACACCCAGGGTCGGTTGCATAAAACCCTTAATCGCTCTTTAATCACTGTTTTGTAGTTAAACAGTGATTATCTTTCATCGCTCATTTAGACTGGTTGTATAAAAAGGCAGTTACCGTTTGCCAAAGAGCATCGTTAACTTTTCAAAACGCAGTTAAAAATTGGCGATTTGAATGAGTGAGAAAACATAATCAGCAATGTAACGTTAAAATCAACACTTGCCAATTGCTATCAGTGTTATCTGACCTAAGAAGGCCTCTCCGATGTTCTAAGACTCCCAGGAACGGTTTCATTTTTTCAATTTCAGCAAAGCCGATTGTATTTGCTTCTGAAACTTCGGCGATGTCGAGGACAAGCTGTACCATAAATAAAACTGCTCAACTTTTATCTACAAGTTGTAGTTCGACTCAACTAAATATTTTTATGGTAAAGCACCTATTTCGTTGAATCATTTTGTTGTTTTTCTTGTAATCTTGCATTTTTCAATATTTTCAATCAAAACATTGCCAATTTGAGAAGGAACGAGTCCGCAGTCATATAAATATTTATGGCAGTGGTTAATACTTGGCATTACTTTATGTTATTCAGTGTTAAATCATCCCACAGGAACTCCAGGCGTAGTTAAATACGTGATTAGTTAATCATCCGACAAAGTACGTTTCGTGCAAGGCAGTTGAGCTGAGTCGTTAACTAAGTGCAGTTAAAGAACTTAACTAGCGTAGTTAACGTTATACTATGGTTAAAGTTAAACACGTTTTTATACAACCGCTTCCTGGAATGCCCGTTCTTGGAAATTATCAAAGCGTTAAACGTTTTGTGTATTTTTCTCAATGCCCACTGACAAAGGAAGGAAAAACCTATATAATTAATGAGATGGCAAAGCCACATAGCTGTCAAAGCACTAGCAAGTCAAAGTTTTGCCAATTTCTTTGAAACAGAAAACCACACTATGCTGGGTCATTGCAATCCCAGAAATTGGTAACTGTTTAGTTCACGTTGACACCCTTTGACATTTACACAACAATGTTTCAAAACTGAAATAACTCTGATGATTATGAATCGAATGGTCTAAAGCGCAAAATAAATACTCTTTTGTTGAAAGAAGCACATAATTGATTTTTTCCTCTAGTCTGCACCAGCTTGGCCGATTTGAATGCCGGCATGCCTGGACATTTCTCGTGGAGCGTAAGGTTGCACATATTGGAGCCAGGTTTAAGCTTGAAAAAGACATGCAAAAATCAATGACAGCCTCTGTTGAGCAGTATTTTTGACCCGTGATCACCACAGTTCGTACTTTTGGAACGAATATGAGTTGTGTACTTTTTTACTCCGAATCACTTGTGCTGCCTGTAACGATATCCGGAGAGGTGCACTTCCGCCTATCTCTTTGAGTACAACAATTATTGGGTAGTAAAGCTTTCCCTCAAATTGGCTGCATTTCGGTTTAGTTGACAGGCTTGCGATATATCAAGTCGAGGAGAAGCATGTTGCTTTTGAGGAAGCTATAATGCATCTGTCCATTTCAGGAAGACCCATCCTCCCCGGGTTTGCAAGTGTTTTATTTCTGGAGCCAGGCATTGGTGCATTCGTTCATCAAAATTTCTCCGCGGTGGAGAATTGCCAACACACGAGTGGTTGTGCACGCGACCACGTAGTACCACCGGCGATTTTTTTTTCATTCAATTTCATGGCAAAATTCATAAGTACGCATAATCCTATAAAAATTTTAGCCGTAAAAGCGAAGATTTATTTCGCGATTGGCTTTGCCATTAAGGCTAGTTTCCATATGGTCGTCAACTGTCGTTACCTGCATTTCGGTGTCTGGACAGTGATCTTGAAAGACAGACTACAACAGAGAAAGAGAAAACGACAGTGTCGCTTGCCGTCTTTATGTAGCGTTTTTTTGCAGCAAAAACAAGAAATGGCAGCACGTAACTGGGAGTTTCTTCTGCAACTAAATATGTGTAGACTCCTTGTCATAAGACGGCAACAGAGAAAAAAAGAAAAAACCCTGCTTCTGAGTCAGAAAAGTTTCTAGAAAGTAAGAAGAGCTTGGTGCGGACCATAGACCAGTTCTTGAACTGTGTTTCTAGGACAGAGTATTTCTTCAGGTACTGTAACCCTCGAGAATAATTGTTTATTTGATTATGTTCCGCAATAATTTATTTAATTTAGCATAATTTAATTTATTATTTACTGTAGTCTCTTCCGAATCCGTTGTTTTGAGTTTTGAACAAACAACATTATGGGAAAAACGTGTCGTTTTCTGTTGTTTTATGTCTTTGCGATAAGATTTTTTGTATCCTAGCGACACTGTCTTTTTCTGTGTCTTTTTTGCGTTACCAGGGCCGGATTAAACTTTCGCGGGGCCTGTGGCATTTCTTCAGAGCGGGGCCTTTCACCTCGTCCGGCGGGCGCAAATTCACAATTCCATAACATCGCAAAGATTACAAATTATCAATTTGTACACCATGATGTGAAAAATTGTTTGTATATTAAAGTTTGAAACAAAAACGTAAGTACATCAATTTGAACTGTCATTCCACCTAGCTTATAGCAATAACAACTACTAGAGAATTTAATTAAGTAGAAATCAAACCTACTTAACCGAGCAAACATTCATAAGTTTAATATACATGCATGGTCTGATCCGGGGATGCTCGAAAGGAAAAATGAACATATATGTGATGTAACGCATTTTTATTTAAATCTTGTTCTGTCTACAGAATCTTAAATCTTTACAGCCTCTAGGCTTTGTAAGCGTTGTGCTTACGCCATTTTTTTCAGGGCAAACTCATTAATAATCGATGAAGTGTCAATGCTACGCAGAAGATCTTTTTCAGTACCAAGTAGAACAAAGCTGTTCAGTAGCTTTTGTGTCAAGCATGATCGGAGTTGAATTTTAATTTGCTTAAGTTTAGAAGAGAACCTCTCCAGAATAGTTTGAGATCATGAGACTAAGAGAGATCTGTAATGCGATTACAGCGTTCGGAAATAAAGTTTCCAGATTGTTATCCAGAAGAAGCCTGTACATGCACAATTCCAGTGAATCAAGTTTCAATGTGACGTCGTCGTCATCTTTCGTTGAGTCATCTTCGTCACCAAATTCATCAGAGGATATGTCGTTCACAGGTAGTGCAGAAACAGTAGTTACATCCAATGATTTCATAGCAAAATCTGTACGGAGAAAACAGGAAACTGTACTAATTCATCAGACAAACTGACTTATAGATTTGTCGGATTTGCATCTTGGAGAATCTTTGCACTGT
Source organism: Phenganax marumi (assembly GCA_025400095.1). Classification (NCBI taxonomy): domain Eukaryota; kingdom Metazoa; phylum Cnidaria; class Anthozoa; order Malacalcyonacea; family Clavulariidae; genus Phenganax; species Phenganax marumi. The sequence continues at coordinate 4,014 of JAODVM010252495.1, read as the reverse complement.
CGACCAATTATTCAACTGAAAGTTCCTTGAGCTTTCGAAGAAAGCCAAACTTTGCAGCAATTCCAGTGTATGCCCCCAGTCGTTTCCAAAACGCAGCCTCAATACTGTCGATTGTGACAAAGAACATATCCGTACGAAACTTATTGGCAGAAATCTGCGACACTACCGGTACTGATCCTGGCTCGTCGTAACAGCGATTTCTCTTACGCACTAATTTCACTTTGCCGACGCACTGGTCAGATTGACTGTGATTCTTTTCCTAAGCCTCAAACTCTTCAAATGTTTCACGCTGCTTACTGATAAAATCCATGAGTGATTCATAGATTATAACTGTGGAGTTGAGATCTTGGTCGCATGAGAAGGCTTGACTGTTCATGTGAAAACGATGCAGAATGGAGTGCCGCTGAGTTGCGAGAATACCAGTGTCGAGTTGGTTCATTTTGGCTGCAAGTCCACGGATTTAATCACGGGTTTTGGCTTTCTCCTCTTTGTCATCTGCGATTTCTACCAGTGCGTCGTTAATTTCGTCATAGCCCTTGACTAGAGCTTTTGTGGCGTCTGCCCGTGCAAACCAGCGAGTAGCTGACATGCGTTTAACTGTGGGCAGGCCCTTGCTTGATAGTTGATCCATCAGAACTTTCTAACGATGTGTTGAAGTAGAAAAAAAGGAGTATAGTTCTTGAAGGAGCCTGAAGAATCGAATGTCCAGTGTGCAACAACCTACTGCAGCCTGACCAGCTAGTTTGAGAAAATGTGGGGTGCAGGGTACATACTCAACCAGATTATATTGTTTTCGAATAATGATGGCCTTCATGCCATTATGTTTTCTGCTCATATTCCTTGCATTATCGTAAGACTGACCACGGCAATCGCAATAGCGATGTCATGGGCTTTCAAAAATCGAGCAAGCTTTCTGCTATTTTTTTTTCAATTGTGATCTTGCATGTTAGTAAATATTACACATCGTTTATCCGGACCTGATGGTAAAATATATCTAAGAATGCACGTGAGTTGGTCAACATGGGAAATGTCAGGGGTCGAGTCCACAGAAACTGTGTAATACTTGGCGGACTTCACCTGCGTAACGATACGCTCTCCTACACCATTTGCTAAGAAATGGATAAATTCGTCGCAAATTGTCTTCGACAGATCGGAAGTGTGACTCTGTTGCTTGTTTGCCTTAAGTTTGATGTGCTGTGCAGGAAATCGATTGGATATGGCCAGCAGTTCCAGTGTACTCTAGTAGTTACCGTTTCTGGGTGATCCGATGATTTCATTGGAGCCACAAAATGGTAGACCGCGCGCAGATAGGTAATGGATAGCTTCCACTATTCGTTGAAGTGTACCACACCAATAATCGCGTTCAGCATTGGCCTGGTTGACTAGTTCAGCATCAACACGGCAACAAGCATCACTGTGTTGGAGCAGCGGAATCATGGCTTCTCCGTGGAATGCACTTTCTTCGTGGCATGGGATTTTGTTGGATGTGTGTTTCCAATCCTTATATCCTTTTTTAAAAACGTTAGTATCGTTCATCAGTTTACACGCAAAGCAGAACACTGCATGTTTAGATGACGAGTAACAGGGCCAGGTTCGAGGATGTTTGCTGCCTTTAGTGAGCTCATGCTTGTACGTGAACAAGCTTTTCTAGCGCTGGCGTTTGTAAGTATCTATCTCAAATTTGCGAAGGTGCGCTGAAATCTGCATCCAAATTTCAACATTCGTCGCTTAATTTGGCCTCCCAGTATTCTGTGATACTGTCCGAAACATTTTGTGGCCACATCCCTAAATCAGAAGAATAAGCATCTGTAGATGGATCGCCGGAAAGGTCAGATGTCATTGTCAGCATCTCGTCAGACTCAGATTGCTCGGATACCGTATTATCAATCGCTGACTCAACAGCATTACAAACCGATTGCGAATCTGTAACGGCCTGTGCGATGCAAACAGTTGCCTTGCCACCATTATTGCCACCGCTGGTCTTTGGGAAAAACAGGGGGAGATATCGTAGGGACTTTACTCAAAACTTTACATTCCCTTGCAACTCTTTCTCTTTTACCTTGCGTTTTGCCGCTCCTGATTGATATTTGCGATTTTTATCCTGGTCGCGTCCACCGCCTTGTTCACCTTGAGAACTCATAGAGCAGATAGCTCGTCTGTAGCAAAGTATAAAACCTACACAGAACACATTAAAAACCTTTTGTATAAATATGTATAACCTCCCGCTTCATCAATAATTATAAATTAGCGTTGTCAGCATTGAAATACTAATTTCTCAAATTTATATGCATTACTGCTGTGTTCGGAAATGTGCGACATCGTATTTAATGAAAAACTCTAAAATTAGTTCGAAATTGTAATTAAAACATACCAACTACCAAGGTTTAGTTCGTCTCCAAAGAGAGCGATTCAATTTGAAAACATCGGAATATCTCGAATAGTCGACTGTCAGTAAGAAACGTGTTTGCTTATTTGTAACTTGTTATTTGCAAAATGAGAAGTCGTGTCAAGTGAGTGGAGTGACATCTGGCTCTGGTGACATGAGACACTTTTAACAATAATGTCATTTTACAATTGACAAGCTTAAAATACAAAAAGAGTAAGGCCTATACGGCTATACCTGCATAAGTACAAAACATAAAAAGAACTTGAAAAGAGTAAAATGATGTACCTGTTACATGAAAACTCCGTCGTTCTCTGCAACATGCAAACTATTCACTCCGTAATTATAATTTATATTTGTTTAGAGTAAAACCTTTAACTTCAACTTCTAAATTTTTCGACTGCGGACCATCCTGCAATTTTCTAAAGCGAAACTTTATCTAGTTTTAAAGGTGACTATTTTTTCTTTTTGGGCTTCGGGTTTTGATTTATAAGGCCTCAAGCTTTTTATTTTGGTCTAATCACTTAACTTTGAAGACCTTGCTTTTAATTTCTGGGGCCTCAGTTTTTGGAGTAACGTTGTTTTACTTCAATGGCCTAGCAGAATTTGGGGCCCTATTTTCGTCTAGCCACGCGCGCCAAAAAAAATTGCGTGCAACTGAATCAAGCGCGGTGCCCCGAAAGCACGGGGCCCATGGGCAGATGCTCTTTTTCCCGCATGCTTAATCCCGCCCTTGTTGTTAAGTGCCTTTCAACATCACTGCACAGATACCGAAATGCGGATAACGACACCTATCGCCTTTTTGGAAACTAGCTTTAACGGACTCCAGAAGCTTGTAGATGTGTTCAAAAGTCTGCGTGCATTTCCATAATATATTTTCGTGTGTGCGATATTCATGAGTGCCGATTAGAAATGTCGAACTCAAACTGCATTTTGAATTCGTTTTACATTTTAAAACGGCACGTTGCCGCTAGCAAGAGTTCACAACTTCATATCAATTTGTTGTTGAGATTGTTCATTTGACTATGGCCTTCTGTGATTGCGTGTAAAATATTTTGATGTTTTTGCCCATGTGGACCACGTGGCAGTGTATTATGTATGACATATTTTATACTGTACTTATTGAAATATGAACCCAAATATTAGCAATTACAAACAATGATAAAGAGTTATTGGCTTCTTCTAAAATTTGCAACAACGTTTAGGCTGCTCAACAGTAATGGTGTCTGAAATTTTTGAAGTTGAAGCAGATGCTGGATCTTCTTCTGGTTTTATGAGAAGTAAACTTTGGATGCCAAATGGAAGAAAAGATGTTTTACAACTGCATTATCTAATATGTAAGTTAGAAAAACAGGAAATTTATAATCGTGTACATAATTGCTAACGCTTTTAGCAAATTCTCTCTTCGTTAAATCACTAATTTACTGACTTAAACCATTCATAGCTGTCATATTATTGACCGTTGTATTCTCATTAGCCATAGAAAAAGAAAACGCCGTACCGGAGGCGGACGCGGTTGAGAAATAGCCCAGGAAGGCGGGGAACAATAGAGTGGGGTGTCACGTGCCCTTAGGGTGTGTTAAATATGCAAACGCCACATTGGTTCGGTCTTACCGAGCCAATACGTGGAA
>JAODVM010252384.1:0-12673 GCA_025400095.1 Phenganax marumi | reverse complement strand
AAGTTTGATTTTGATAGACATATTTTTTGAGCAGAAATTTTTTTATGTACTTTCTATGACAAGACTTCATGTTAGGTTGACGAAACAGCTGCTCAAATCCCCTACCCTACCACGAAGGACGTGTATAAGAAGTTTATACTTACACACGTTCCCTCCCCTGGGGAATATAAACATCGTTAAATGCCCGACCCTTGCCCGGGGGGGGGATGTTACACCTTCAATTTGATCGATGCATTATTGAATTGTCATGTCAGTAGTCATGCCTAAACCATTCAAAATTTTCTCAAGAAAACTGTCTGAAAACAATGAATACAAAAGCAAACGTTTTTGCAATATAAAGCATTTATCAGAACGGTCAAAACGCACATGGTTCAGCCCCTTGGAAGTAGACAATATTTGTGACAAAAAAAATTAAGGTTATAAAATCATGTCGTCAAAATGCGCGCGGCTTTACTTGGCAAATATTAATTTTTGAGCACGTGCATATTAATTATTTTGTGCGTTAAAGTGCCTCTGGGGATAATCAATATGATAGCAAGCTGAAATGTACAGTATTGTTGCAGACAACTCACAGAGAAAATACCCTCGAAAACAAGACAAAAAACTTATCAAACGTACAATACGAGATCTCGACAATGAGTTTAATACCTCGAGTGCAGGAAACCTTGAATCATTCACCCAATCGTCGACTTCTACAACAGACGCTTTAAGCTTAGCGATGACGTCACCGGAAGAGCAACAGTCATGTAAACATCCGGTTTACGTGTGCAAGAGTTGTCAGGCTGAGTTTCCAAACAGTAACAGTCGAGTTTATAAATGTGCTGACTGTAGGCGAGGCTTCTATACTGCAGCTGATCTCAATCAGCATATGGTCCGTGCCAAGCATAACAATCTGTGCGCGGTTTGCTCGAAAATCTTCCCTGATAAGTATAAACTGCGCAAACACGAATTAAGTCACGTGACGGTAAAGAACTTCGGATGCGAGGAGCCCGGATGTACGAAGTTCTTCAAAAGCGCTGAAGATGTGCGCACGCATGTGCGCTACGTGCACGCCGTTGAGAAACGCTTTCATTGCACGCACTGTCCACGTGCGTTTACTCGCCTTGACAAATATAAGCTTCATATGCACACGCATGGAATTATTCTAAAGCCTGGGCCTGTTCCTCCGACGCAACCAAAAGACTCCCTAGAGTCAAACCTCCCGGATACGACGCCCGTAGAGAGTACTAGTTTCGTGGAGGGCTCCGATACCCCCGGCACAATGGCCCTGTATCATTCAACTCCTGTTACCGAAGTTGTTCATGCTATTGAGGTGTCTGCTGGTATTATTAATACCCGTGCGTCACCTGGCCACGAAGTTAACACGGAAGTTACCGATCTAGACGTCGTTGTGAAATCGGATCAATCCGACGGAGGCTCGGCTTTGGCACCGCATTCGTCATCAAGCAAATGTACGAATAGGTAGGGAATTTTGGGAAATCGCGCATGCCTCCAGTTTTTTGTTTTTTATCATTGAGTCACTAATGTCATAAGCAATAATTATCATAATATTCATATATAATTATCGTAGATTTGTATGTAGTATTTAAAACACGAGAAGGAGCGTTTTATCATATTTAAATGGCGAGGCGCAGCCGAGCGTTTTAAATGTGATAAAACGCGAGTTCGAGATGTTTTGAATGACTTCAAAAATGCCACGAAAGAAATGCTGATTAGGATGAAACATTATATAAAGAATACTAATGAACGTGGAAAATTATATAATGCCTGGTATGATGCCTGGTATATGCCAGGTATAAAAGCCTTGCACGTGACTAAACAACGGAATCTGATTAGACTATTTGGTTCATGAATATTAATGAGTATTTGAAGTACAAATAAATGTCTGGGTAGTGTCTTTTGCTTAGCTGGTTGTTAGCTTTGGCTTCTCTCTCGTCGGCAAAAGAGTAGAGTTAAACTTTCAGTTCAACTTTAGCTTACGTCTGCAGACGAACACCCGAAAGTATATCCATTGAACTATATATATATATATGGAAGGCGTTGGGAAACGTGTGTCTGCATGCAGGCCTATTTCGCGCAAATTCTGATAAGGGACTTGAAACGAGCCATCGCTTCATCAGCCAATTCTATCCTTTAATATCCATTGTTTTCTTTTTCAACAGGCTAGTGTTATTTCAGTCGAGCATATTGTAAGAAAGGAAGAATGCTTGCTATGCAAAGTGTTAATCAAGGTAGTAGCTTTGATTGGTGGAAAGTGTGTGACCAGGCTGACTGATGTAATTTGGTCGGTGGCGTCATTTTATTATGACATCATTTTGCTATGAGGTCATATTTTTGTCATGATCTCAATAGCCATTTTGATACATTTTGCTTGTATAATTTCAACGGAATTGTGAAGCTAAAGTCCGACTAACGTTTCGTTGTAGAGCTTCTAACCAAGCCTGGCTTGAAAAAGTTTCAAAAAACTGCTCCTCGAATTACAATATCATCTGCAGTGTCTCGTAGCAGCAGCTCTAGATCCCCACATTTGAGCAATAGAAACCTTAAAAGACTAGAAAAGCTACCTGCACCCCGGGGAATAGAAGTCGCAAGCAGCAAAATTATACCAAGAAGACTACAAAGATTTTCAGAATCACAAAAAGTAAAAGTTTTGGAACTTACTGCAAGCAAAATTGTTCCAAGAAAAAGATTTAAAGCTAACTTAGGACAGAAAAAAGTACAGAATTCAGAAGTTATTCTACCGAGAAGAATTCAAGATAACTTGGGACAGCAAAATAGCGGAAATTCGGACATTTCCACTATGAGTTCAACCAATGTTCTTCCCATCAAACACCATTTGCCCAGTGTAAATGAGGGATCAAATGAGGATATTGCTGGTAAAAGTGTTGACAACCAGGAACAATGCAGGGTAAATGGTGATGTGGTAACGAGAGAAAATGGGGATAATGCTGGAGTTTTTAAGAAAGTGTTGAACGGTAACGAAAAATATGGGAAAATTTTGAAAAGAGCAGATCCATTTGAATATATGCGTGAAAGAAAGTTGTCGGAGCCCGTGATGAGCCCCAGGTGAGACATTGAAAATTTAGGAGAATATATTAAATATATTACGAAAATATATAATAGCACTTTCATTATACGTTCTTGTTCTCTATGATATGCAGTTCATCTTTATAATTATTTTTGATTTTACTTTGTTTTAGAAAAAGGTCCATTGTGTTATCACCAAAGTTAGCAAGATGTCGAAGCACGGTAGATTTACGCGAAAATGGTATGTTGTTAACTGTGGACTAACTTGGCTTATGACTTAATATTAGCTCTATTCTAGTCAAAAGCGTTCGTTTCTGGAGGTGCTGGAATATTTAGAGAGCTTTAGATATGACTACAAGTGGGACTGCAAGATTAACGTAGCCGATTTTTAACAATAGAATTTCCAAATCGTTCTTGCTCGCTTAGTCAAATGTAAAAACTCTGATTCGCCACAATTTCACCAATTGCACTATTGCAAACTAACCCACAATCATTTTTCCATTTTTTGCAGAACAACCGATGGTTCTTCGAGAGCTAGGAGGCTACAAATTCTTTCAAAAACCCAGCGACACTATTGAGAGCTCGTCGAGTAGAAAAACGTCGAGAGGAAACGACAACAAAAGCTTTAACCAAGTGGAATTATTGAGAAAAACAATTCTGGAACAAAAAGCAAACATCACGACACGAGAAAAGCATGTTTTGGTTTTAGAAAAGAAACTGGCAACTTTAGAACACGAAAATGCGAAAAACAAGAAACAACTTTCATTAGTTCGTGAAAAATTAAAGGACTGCACGGGAACTGTAGATTATTTACGTCGCGAGAAAGAAATGTTAGCGTCAGAACGAGACCGCCTCAGTTTCACGTTGTTGGCTTGCGAGCACGAACTTAAAGAACTGCGCGCGCAAAATATGAATTTGGCCACTGAATACCAAAGTGCGGAACACAGTAGGAAAATTGCTGTGGGACATTTGCAAGAAGTGGAACGGGTGTGTCAGGAATCGCATCAGGAAAAACCGGATAAGCCCATAGCAAAACCGGCTCCGCCTCAAGTCAGCCCTGTTGTGAGGCAAAATTCTAGCAGGAAAAAGTCTCGAATTTATGCTTCGCAGTTAAAGTTCTGTAGTGAAGCTGTGCAAAAGCTGAAACTTGACCGGGAGTATTTGAACAACGAACAAACAAAATTATGCTCGTTTTTCGCAGAAAACTTGAAGGTTTTAGTTGAGCAAGTGGAAGGTATAAAACTAAAGCTAGTATCGGTAAAAAAGCCTGCCCAGATGTCCGAGAATGGTCCTCGGAAGATTAGTACCACGGAACAAATACCTTCGAGCGATGAAGTTTTCGTGGCGACCGAAGAGCCGGCGAAAAATTGCGAGGAATCTGTGATAAATTCCCAAGAATCGACGACAGGTTCCGAGGAGCTAAGCGAACTTGGTGTATTTAAAAAGAAACTGAAGTCCAATGAGCAATGCATTGACAGATTGGCCAATCAAATCCGAGATCTGGAAAACCGAAAAAAAGGATTGTTGGAGAGTCGTTTTGCGATGATCCAAGAGTTTCAAGCTGGACGTGAGTTTGTTGAAGATTTGGAGACTGAGGAAAGACCTGAAACGGAGGAGAGGACTGAGCAAGAGGCGGGAGGAGATCGGAAGCGATCGCGAGTTACGAAGAAAATCCGAAAACTGGAACGAACGCTGTCGATGGATCACGGCGTGGGGAAACTGGACTGCATTTCAAAACTTTGCAAGAAGTTGGAAGACTGTGAACAACGCATTCACGAGTTGGAGTCGACGAACTCCGAGCTCCGAGCGGAACACGACGATATGGAAGAGGAAGCGAAGTACTTGAAGTACGTGTTGTCGTATCGTGGAGACGTCATGAAGGCGCAACTGCAGAATGAATATGATAACAAAATGGCCGCTATGAAAGATGAACTTGATAAAGTCCGCAAAGCTGGGAGTAATGGAAATTCGGAAATGTTGTTGTTGAAGCAGCGAAACGAGTCTCTTGAGGAGGAGGTGGGGTTTCACAATTTGAGTTTTTAACTACAAAACTTGTGTAATTAATTATAATTAATTATAATTAATTAATTATAATTATAATTAGTTATAATTAATTAATTATAATTATAATTAATTATAATTAATTAATTATAATTATAGTTAATTATAATTAATTAATTATAATTATAATTAATTATAATTATAATTAACTATAATTTATCATTTTTCAGGTCCAGAGACTCCATGAAGAACTGAGCACTTTACTACAAAACCTCCCAGCATTACAAACAGCCGAAAGAAATTCTTCAGTGAGCAGCGACTATGAGAAGTCCACACTCAGTGTTTCCACAGACTCTGCTAACTGTTCTTTTATTCAGGTGGATAATTCGCAGAATACTGAAGAAATCCAAAAAACTGGGAAAGATATCTCAGAGGCTGGAAACACTACTGAGAATCCTGGTCTGATGTCAACGAAAGATACGACTCTTTCGATGAAATTTGTTGAAAATTCTCGGAATTCTGTACAATGCTTGGAAGACAAGGTGGATCAGCTTACTCAAGAGAAACGGGTTCTTTTAATGAGCGTGCAAACACTGACCGATCAGTTGGCGGCGTCGCATGTTTCAGGCAACGATTCATCGTGTTCTCGAAACGTGCTGGAGAAGAACTTACGTGAGCTAGAAAGCGAGAACGCGTGCTTATCGGAAACGTTGCAACGCGTTCGCGCCGTCCTCGAAGCTGAACACGACAAGAAAAACGAACAGCTTTTAAAACTGCGAGAAGAGATGCAAGTTTTGGACAAGAAAGTTGAAGCTAGCCGAAAGGCGTTTACCTTAGAGAAAACCAAGGAGGCCGTTTTGACCTGTCCAAGGCATGAAGAACGCATCTCAGAACTGGAGATGGAAGTGTACCGTCTTCACGAGGAAAAAAAATCGTTGCTCTCAAGCATTGTACGATTACAAACAGACCCTAACTTTACTCTTAGTGACGATGTCGATGACAGTGACGTCATGGACGAACGTGATGTCATCAACAAAAGTGATGTCAGCGATAGTAGTGACGTGATCAATCCAGGTGACGCAGTGCACAGTAATGACGTCATCGGTTTGGTGAAATGTCTTTCTATGAAAGACAGTGCCGTTGTCTCAGGATTACGTGGGGATTCAAGTAGTGCATCAAAGGATAGTAGTGGTGGCACTGGAATGCACAGTAGGCTTGTGAAGAGGACCTCCAGAGATGAAGAGGTACAAGTGAGTATGAATAGGGAGGATATTTATGGACTGTTGGGGTTTTTGCAGCAAGATCTTGACAAGCTAAAGACGGCTTTGGATCAAGAAGGAATTGCTGGAGAGAAGAACGATAATAATGTACATGGTGAGTATATAGAACTAACTGGGATCACCTATCTCATTCTACTTTTATTCTACTTCCAGCATGACCCAATTTCCACCATATTTCTAGATCTGCGTACTTGTCCAAGACAAGATTCCGCTCAAGAGGTTATTCAGCTCAACAAGGAATTGAAAGATTTGGGACAGCAGGCGAATGTCCTGGAAGAAAAGCTACACGAGAGCGAGGCTATAAGATGCGATTTGCATCGTACCATCTCCATAGCAACGGATATGGCGACAGAAGAGCGGCAAAAGTGCGAAGAACTGACGCGAACAAAAGCCGCTCTTGAGAAAGAGATGTTGAAACTTGCGAAGGAGAATCGAGACTTACGCGAGGGCCTCGAGACTCTATCCCGCGTGAGGAAGCGACGAAACTCTCGTGTACAACACGCGCCTCGCGTGTGTTCCGCAAGTGACGATCACGAGAATGATGAGTGTCACGTGACGTATCTACCACGTGCCAAAGCTCATAATTTCTCGGAAAGTGACATCTCAGATTTGGAAACTTCTGTGACCGAAATGAAAAGATTTCCAAGAATCAACTGATAAAATAACTCAGTCCACTGCGGCAGTGTTCATCGAAATGTCTAATTACTATTGTTGTAGTGTGCGGTGTCGTGAAGTAGATCTTTATGTAATAGTTGTATTCAGACTTTTTCAATATGAGATCAACGAGTTTCTTAGTATTTAAAAAGCATAAAAGGAAGGACATATGACGTTGTATGAGTAACTCGATTTCATTGCGCAATTATACAGTATTTATTGAGTTAAATTGAATAATTATAATTCAGTGTATGCATGAAAATATTGCAGTTTTTCTTTTTTCACGCTTTGTTGAAATTAAACTAGATTTTAGTTCAATGTCTCATCGAAGTCTTCGTCGAAGTCTAACCTCCTGGCGGAGGAAAAGCTCATACCGAGTGTCTCATCATGACGTCATTGGTCACTCAACGTGCTCAGCGGTCGTTTGTTTTGAAAGTGCGGGCTCGAAAACTTGAGACAATTCACAATAGAAAATTTTTTGAAAATTTTCTCAGGTTTTCTTCACAAAATATGAGTTTCTTTTTGCAAGTTTGCAGTATTTTTGTTCATTTTTGAGCATGTATACATTCTATGCTCTTTACCTCACCATTTTCGCTGTTTTAGTATTGATAGTTTATCTCATTTGTGGAAGGTAGGCTTGTTTAAAGCGATATTTTTAATAATATACGTTCGTCAAACAATGGCCTACATTTCTAAGCTGTATTACTTGTATGGAGTAGTTTCAACTGTTTTGTTTTTTTTAGAACGAGCTCTGTCTTTTGTCGTTACTTTAATGTCGTTTTAATTGTTATGTTTCATGTTTGCAGAGTTATTGCAAGAATTATTGAATGGCTTGCCAAAAGATTGTTGAAAATTGACATGGAAGTGGAAAGAGCAAAGTTTCTAGCGTTTGGTGGCATTAGAATCACTACAGCTGGGACGAAAATTGTGAGTGGACAGAATGAATTATCAAAGTCACACGCATCAACACCAGATTGGAAAGTTTGAATTGTGCGCGGGCGAGATCAAATTTTGGGTAAAATTTAGCGCGGGCAAGCGATCCAAATCAAAAGCTACACAAATTAAGTCGCACCTTTACCATTATAAATTTACACAAAAACGCGGCTGCAGGCTGTAGTTTGTGCGGCCAGAGAAGAAACACTCGAAAGTGAGCATGCGCGGGCAAGCTAAGTAAAAAAGTGCGCGGGCGATAAATCGCCCGCCCGCAACAAACTTTCCAATCTGGCATCAACATTCTGTGCATCTTAATAGGCTAATTTATGACTTATCAACTAGTCAAGAGTTTCTATCCTCGGTCTTCATTTGACTAGAAATGTGTCTGTTTCTTGTTTAGGAAATTGAAAATATTGTTCTTCATACAAAATGGGGTGTTCCTGGATCAAGGTTTTAGTCCAGTTTTTAATTGAGATCAATTGATGCCTCAGATATGTAGTTGGTCCTCTTGAATAGGGTCATTAGAGGGAATGGACCAGACGTCAGTATCTGAGATGTATATGCACTGAGCCATTTGAGTTAGTGCAGGACTTCTTTCCATGGCTACCATCATGATACTGACCCACTAAACACCTGCATGTTTTTGTGTTTCAGGCGTTTTTTAATGCTATGTTTTGGACACATTACTGTCACCGCAACTAATCGTGAAACTAGGCATTTACAAGGAGATTCTGAAACAGACAGGGAGCGAAATATCACACAGAGTCAATACAACGAGTTAAGCAGTAAGTATTATGTATAGTTTTATTATATATCTTGTATGATCATGATAGTTATATTGGAATTTCCCATTGTTTAGATGTTGGTAGGCATCAAGGAATAGTTCGCATTATCAAATTCTTTTCAAAGGTACAAGTACTTTGCTCTTTTAAAACGATTTTGGCAATTTATCAACCCAGATGTGAAATAAAACAGTAGTGCCCACTGGACAATATTCTTTCACCAATGAGGTTGTGAGTTTGATTCTCAGCACAAACTTGAGTTTCTCACATGAAAAGAGTTTGTCAAATGCCTCTGCCTAAAGTCGTAGGTTTTCCTCGGGTACTGTGGTTTTCTTCCCCAGGGAAGTTGACTGGATGGGCTAGGATACACAAACTAGGAGAATGATGATTGTTGTAAAAATAAGCAGTCGAGGGTAATCTATCAACAGTATACAATGGAAAAAGATTGTTTCAATACTTATTCAATTCAGTTTATGTGGCTATGAAACAGCATCTAAACCATCTATCTAAACGATCAATCTTTTTAGAGAGCTTTAACTAACTGATTGTATTCATTCTAGTTTATTGGTGTATATCTACACTCATTGGATGTTGTGCTCAAAAATCAACCAAGACCGAAATTTAATATAGTTCTACGAGTCGTAAAAGGTGTCAACGTCTTGTGTCAACCAAGTGAAAGGTAACCGTAGCCCTATTGTGCCAAACTGAATTGTTAAATAAAGATTAAGAAGTATTTATTAATGTACCCATAAACTAAAACCTTTCTTCTTAATATTTTAGGTTTTTAAATTGTTTTGTGAAGGTTACTAAGTTTGTGTCGCAGTTGCATCAAGTGAAAGAGGTGCTGTATGACTTAATTGAATATTTTTGGAGTAATTCTCTAATAAATCCATGTGCAGCAGCTATCTGTTTCATTTCAGGTTGACAGTGATTTTGTTCAAGATATCACTCTTGCTGAAATTTCATTCAACACTTTTCTTGAAGGCTCCTTGAATCCTGATAGATCTGAAAGAATTCTGGTATAGGGATAATCTCAACAATTATGATCACATCACAAGTTTTTGCATCAAAGAAACAAAAAGCTTGATTATGTGTTTGTTTTTTCAATGTAGGAAAATCTTAGCGTGACAGTAAATCCTCTTCGAATTTCCCTTGGAGACAGTAAGTGTACATGTTTCTGCAACAAATGTCTTCATGAATTGTGCTGAAATCTAAAAACATAAATTACTGCATCCACAATACCGGTTGTTGTGCAGTACAAGTTATTACTATGCCACTTCTTGCAGATTTCATAAAGAATGCAGCTCTGCTTCAAGAAACTAATGGAAAGCCTTTATCAGGTATTCTGAGCTTTCAGGAGTCTTTTTTTTTCAAGTAAAGTGTTTAGTATGAAGTTTTTAACTTTTTGTTTTTGGTCAAAGTAGCCAACTTTAAGGAGGAAAACAAGTCAACAAAGTTTTCATTGTTACAGTATTTACCAAAGGTATAAATATGTATTCCTTTCAAAAGTTCATTGCTCACTTGGAGCAGTTCGCTTTGGTCTAGTCTTTCTAAAGCATAATCTCTTCTCATAGAACTTTGATGTAACATTCGCTGAATCAGACATATATATCTGTGATGAAGAACAAAGGTGTTGTATTTGAGTGAAGACTGTCAGATATTGCTCAAATCTTATTTCTTATAGCCAGTGAAAAGTTTTGCTTTGCTGGTAGATATCTCAGCCAAGATCTTGTAGGACCCAATTTAAATAGGATCCTAACTAGGACCTTGTAGGATCTTAAAGGATCCTACAGGATCCTGAATATGATTCTATTGGATCTTGGTATGTCTTTTGTAGGATCATAGTAGGATCCTTGTTGCTTCCTACGTAGAATTTCTACTTGGGTTGCCATGAAACTGCTTTCACTCCAATGTATCACAATGTAACGTCATGGTCCAAAATTGTTGTAGGTTTGAAACCTGCGTTTCATCAATATATATGTCCCTTTCATATTACAGAGAGCTGTCAGTCCATGTTGATAAGCTGATGTGTTCCGCTGCGCAGGAGGGGCAGCTATTATCACTGGACTCTTCATGGTTGATCAAAACAATTTCGCATCTCAATGGTATACAGAACCATTTTGCTGACGTAAAAAATTTCTCATTTAATTGTTTTACGTTTCTTTTTGTGTAAATTTTAGGCGTGAAAATTAAAGCAAGAGGCTCAAAAACCCTCGTTGCCTTCAACAAGTTTATGGTGAATGTGAAGGTGAAAATTCCTGTGTATAACCTACGTTCATTGTTGATAAAGCTCTTCCTAATGTATGAATCCATCTGTTTCTTAGATGCAAAACTCTCCATCCAGTGCGACTAAGATTTTATCCAATGTTTATTTTGGCTCCTGTGATTTCAAATATATCCACGAAGAACTTTCTCATTGGCTTGCATTTTTGCCTGTTGAGAAAAAGCCTGTTGGCAGTATAGAACAATTAAGGTTGGTCATGGCTAAACCGTTCCTCGTAGGGATCCAGTAAGAGTCCTGTCTTATTGACCCAGTGTTACTACAAAAGGAAAACTAAACTAAACTGAGTATGTTTAGACTGGATAGTTCTATCTGTTTTAACCTGTTCTTCCTGAAGATCCATTACTAGTCATCTCTTATTAATCTAGTGTCATCTACTACAGAAGGAAATTTAAACTAAACTAACTATATTTATACTTGATACTTCCATCAGTTCTAGACTGTTATTCAAACAGATCCAGCTGGAGTCATTTCTTATTGACCCAGTATTACTACAGAAGGAAAACCTAAAATAAACCAACTATACATAGACTAGATAGTTTTATCCCTTCCAAAGTGGATCTAAACTATTTTGCGTGGAGGTCCAGTAAGAGTCATCTCTTTCTTCATGACCAGCTTGTCAAGAAAAATCACCGACCTCACGAAGGAATGCAGTTTTGAAAGCAACTTGGAATTCATTGATATGACGTTTTGTCTGGCAGAAAACTTGTCAAGCGGGTTAGAGAAACCTGTTTGTAAAGCTGTCCTGGCTTCGCTTGTCACCAATCTCGCTTTCTCGACAGAAGGCAAAACAAGGTGTCTACAATATTATGCATTTTATGATGTACAATAAAAAAGCACCATGCGGAGTGAGAGTAAATATTTCTTTTCTGTAGTTTTTCAGCTCGACTGGAGAATTTCTACGTGTACTTCAATGACGCTCAAGACTCGAAGACTGCTGGAATAGAAATGGCAGACAGCGCCTCTGTTTTGCCAAACTGCAAAAAGCATTTGTGGGGTCGCGTCTTGGAACTTGGTAGTTCTAGCTTCAAGGTTAGTTCTTATGGATAAACTAAACGAAATTCATTTAGGCTTGATTGTATTTCATTGTTGCGTTATACATTGAATTTTTGTATCTTAACTTTATCTTACGGTAGCTATCTTTTTTCATGTACTGTACTTTTTAATCAGAGTGACATAATCTCAGAGGATTCAGAGTTCAAGAATGTTGTCATGAAGTGCGACGCATCTACTTTGATCTTTGAATACTCTCAACACACGAAGAATTGTCTCCTGACCATACTAAAGACAGGAGAGATTTATAAACGTTTGGAAAGAAAACAATCTGGCAACGAAGCGTGGACGAAATCAAATGGTATGACTTCGTAGCGTGGTGAACAAAGGGCTGTTTTCCACTTAAAGGCCCAGACACACTGGACGCGATTCGGCGAAGCGACGAGATTTCTCGACTTTCATTAACTGATAAGTTTGATTTTAGTAGGGATTCTCCAGATATTCAAAGGCGATATAATATTTTTAGTGATTTAGTCAATATTTCTTTTAAAATTTTCTTCCATGGATAGATTTTTTTCGCTTACAAATTATGAAAAATCGCGTCGCGTTGCCGAATCGCGTTCGGTGTGTCTGGGCCTTAAGGCGAGTTCACACGGGCGATTTTTGCTGCGATTTTTCTCCTCTTAGAGTATGTGATCGAGTAGGCTGACTTGCGAGTGCAT
>JAODVM010252273.1:0-12674 GCA_025400095.1 Phenganax marumi | reverse complement strand
TTTACCAAAGTCTGATAGTAGTCGCCAGAAAATAAGTGCTGCCGGAGTTTTGCCAGAGCTGAACTAACTCCGGCTCCTGCTCTGACAAAATATGCCAAAACTCCTGCTCCGGCGCACAGCACTTGTTCAGTACTGTTTTCAATATGTTCGTAACGGATGCAAAACTACTGAAAGAAATGTAAACAATGTTCAGAATATATTCACACTACGGTGTTTACGAGCCTTGAAATCAAATTGGCTTGGTCAAATATGTGAAAGAACTGTAATTTACTTCACCAAAATACTGTGCACAGCGTGAATTTACTCTAAATACTGTTTACATTTCTTTTATTGTATCTGTTACAGAAATATTGAAAGCGATACTGAACTTGGCAACTAATCACAATGCCGCGCAAACTTCAGTTTTTTCATTTCCGACTTCGGGAAAACAAACTTCGGCTCCAATGGAAAATTCCATTTCAATGTGGAAGCACTAATTTTGTTTTAATTTAATTTTGTTCAATACTAATCGTGTGTCGTTCAGAGTATTTTTCGGTCCGACATTTTTCAAATTTAGTCGGACATTTACCAAAGTCTGACAGTAGTTTGCAGCACAAATAAGTGTTGTTGGACTTTTGCTGGAGCTGAACAAGCTCCGGTTCTGGTACACAGCACTAGCCAATCAAGTGGTAATACTGAAATATGCAACCAGTTACAGAAACGAAAGTGTGCAGTTAGTTTTGTTTTGACTGCAGAAAGTTTTCTATGTCACAAATTTTGTTGTCAGTGGAATCTGTAGTTGAAATGATACATCTTGACAATTTTAGGCTTTGGTTGATGGCCCATGTACAAATGTAGCTAGGCAGGCTCTACAGTTCAAGCACTTGTCACTTACCGACTTGAAAATCAAGGTGCCCAGAGGTGCAAGAAGTGGTGTGCTTAAGAAAGCATTCACAGAGGCAGAAGTTATAGAGAAATGGGAAAAAACTGCATGGGCTAAGAAATTAGCTGCAAGGAAAAAGAAGGCGTCCTTGACTGATTTTGATAGATTCAAGTTGAAGTTGGCAAAGCAAAGGGTTAGTTTATATATTTAACTAGATCTGCTTCTCAGTTTGGCCGGTTTATCTTCAGTGCAGCTTAGCCTTACACCAACGCCCGTCAATTTTGCTGGTTGGAGTAAGAGGCTTGCATCTAAGCGGGTTCTGCCAAATCTCTTGTTAAGCCATTGAGTGGCAAGCAGTGTGCTCTGTTTATCTGCATATTTTTTACCTGCATTGTTCTAGATAAGTAGACATTGCATGAGTTATTCTAACTAACTTGAGTAATATTTTCTCTGGTTTAGAAATCACGAATCGTGAAAGCTGAAGTGAAAAAATTGAAGCAAGAATCTAAATAAGTCTTTTGCAGTATGGCAAATAAATTTCCAGGCAAACTGTAATTGTTTGTCCAATTATTTTGCTGTTGCTAAATGATGCATATTTATTGCATGGCTGCCTGCGTACGTATGCAGTCTGCTTTTGCCACCTTTGGAAAAAAAGTCGGTTCATTCATACTTACATGACGTTTTCCAATAACCGCTGGTTTGCAGCCAGATTTCCAGACTTCCCCAAGCACCCTCGCGGGTTTGGCTCACAACTTTTAGAGTCCAGAGTTAGGACATCTATTGTCTTCATGTTGGAACGAAAATGGCGGCATACAATCGCAAAACAATAGATTACCGCCATTTTCGATCCAAAAACGATTAAATTCAAAAGATTTGTTAACAATAGATGACTCAACTCTCGTATAGAGGGCTCTGATTCACACACCTTGACAAACGCCAATGACGTCATCCTGTGCTTCCGTGTCGCTTTCTTCATCAGTCATAAAAGCTTCATTGTTATCATTAACACATTCCAATCCCGATTCACATTTACCAAATCTTGCATGAAGTCCCCCACAAACCTGGTTCACAGACCGCAGACAGACATCACAGCAGTCGCAGTCATCTTTTACAAACTCGCCGCTGCCACAGGCAATCGCCGTCTTTTCGCATTTCGAATTGTCACATGCTTCGGGACAACTGCTATCGCGCGCGCCAGCGGTAATGATCAAGAGAGTTAAAAATGCTGCAGCTAAGGGTGGTAAGTTCGTCATCATTCTGAAATCAAACAATTAAATGGCTAACGAGCGAATTGCGTTGAAATCATTAGTTCCGATGTAGAGCTTACAAGAAAGAGAAAACTGTCCTATCCGTTACGGCTCGCGGATAATTTCCTAGCTGTTATATCCAAAGTGTAGTGGAGCTGTTGTAGTCGTTTGTTCCTACAAAATCGTTGTTCAAAAGCGACAAGACAGATGTTAAATAGTATTCACGCTATTTTTAAAGGTTTCGTTACGCCATGCGAATTTTTGAAGTAGTGTCAAAATAAAATTTAACGCATTGCGTTGCCCGAAAACGAATTTTCGTAGACAAATGTATTCGTGTAACTATTTTGCGGACGTTGATTTCGTGCGATATTTGTGCAATGAGAAACTATTTCGATCAAGTTTATTCATCAGTTTTTCCCTCTGTCACATCCTTAAACGGGAGAAAAATCACAGCAAAAATTCGCGTGAGTAAAAGTCTTTTAGCGCGCAATGCCTTCCCAGAATCTGTCGTTGCTTGCCGATTCCAAATGATCCAAATGACAGTAACGATCCAAATTGAATGGCGTTGCATGGTACGACTAAAAATTCATCGCCATTATTAGGCTGAAAATCATCGCAACTCTTCGAAACACCGTATACTAGCAAAGTAAACTCTAAAGTTAACATGCAGTATCAAGCTCGTTGAATTTTCTATTTACCAACGCGCATCTAACTGAAAAAGCGACTGCATACCATTTTCAAACCACTATGCCGTATCGATACATGCATCGTTTTGGAATTAGCAGCAACATTCTATCACTCAGGATGTGCTAAATGCTGGCATACGTCTGGCACACTTCTTTGATCTATTTCCGGCAAACTATTGCTATTTCTGTCTGGAATATTGCAAAAACACTCTGCATGGAAAAACCTGACTTCAGGCAATAAACGAGAAATATTGCGTGATTTGCGCAAGTAGAGGCGGCTTAAAGCTGCAAAGTAGTTCAAGTTCACCAGCTTATCGATTACAAGTATTGAAATGCAAGGGCTTTTTCAGACTAGCTAATTCCACACGAGTGGAAGGTGCTAGACAGAATATACAGGAAACTAGGAAACTAGAGGGCAGTATACTATGGGATAAACAGTAAGGAGGACCATAATATACTTAATCTTAATTATAGTCATATAAACTCGACAAATTTAAGACTGCATGCGTGTTGGTCAATTTATATTCAAACATACATATTATTGCTTATTCTGAAAGAAAGTGTATGCACTGTGAACAGGATGAGATTGGAAATACTGGTAATAACAGACCGGTAATAACACAGGATTTACGCTTCTACGACGGAATTTTTTCAATAAATAACTTATATAAAATCAACCAAGCTTTTAAATCTTTTGATTCACAAAGTTTGTTTAAGTATATACTAAGTTTGAAAGATAGTAATATTTTACAGTTATCTGGAAAATATTGCTATGATATATTAAGTTCATTTGATAAACTGTAAATACGGTAGAGAGCATTAGTAATAAGAGCACTATTAATATTCACATATGTTAAATTATAGTATCTACATTATATGCAAAGAGGATATTGTTCTTTTGTGAAGTAGTACTATATGTGTAGATTGTATTCTAAGTACCAACACTGGTATTTTTTTTAAATAAAGATATTTATTTATTTATTTACTTGACCTCGCTTCGTGGTGTGATTGAGATGGCGTCATGCATCGGATAGCAATTAGATTCCAGTATAAGAAGTTTTGGTAAATATTTTAGCACGGCTAGCAAAACTACTGTAGTCATGGGCTAAGAAAGGGAATTGGTTAACGTTTCTTTCATCTTAGGGAGATTTCCATGTAGCACCCAAGAATTCGAAATCAGTTCCATCAACGTTTAGCAATAGGCCAAAAACGATTCATATGTGTGCCAGCACTTTGTTTTTCTCACTGCACTGTTAATTTGGGGGTGTTAAAATAACACCTGCATAGGTGCTAATTTGACATGACAAGGTGGTGTTAAATGAAAAGTGCTGTTTTAGCACCGATTTGGGTGCTGATTTAGCACTATCTAAGTTGGTGTAACACCATTTTTCAGAGTGAATTACCAGGTGTTATAATAGCACCAAAAACAGTGTTGCGTTTCTCCTGTCAAGGTGCTAAATTAACACCAAGTTCATAAAAATGCTTTGGGGTTATATTGTCGCCAGAAACAGGCGTGAAATTAACACCATTTTAAATGGTGGAGGAATTCACGAGTGTCATTTGGAGAAGTATACAACAATTATGGATTAAGGCAATTATTGTTATAACACATCAATTTATTAGAATGAAATAATTTGATTGACACAGTCACAGACTTTAGGAAGGGAAACATCCTAAATCGTTTATTATTTACACTATTGGTTCTCGAGTTCATATTGTAAACAAATATATCTTGAATGACTTCTAAATTGCTTAATTTCTTTGAATGGCAAATGGCAAGTGAAATTCTCCCTGTAAACGACTTCAGCGTGCTTCTGTCTTGGAGTGACAACTTCATAGGCCTGGTAATGCTCAGAGAACGACAAGGTTTCTTTCTTGTTAACAATAAACAAAGCTTTATCAACATCGTTATTAACAATAGCAATTTCCTTTATTTCCCAGAACTGAGGAAATTCATCTCCATCAAATCCAATATGGACAATAGCACCCACTTTACATTTTGTGCCATGGATTGCTATCCATTTAGCTCTATCACGAGAAAGAAAACAACAATTATGACAGAGCAGAACAGAATTTCAAGGGCAAAATAGTCAGGGCATACTGGCATGGCAAACCAGGAGTATTCATTATCAGTCAAAAGGATTAAGCGAAGCACTCCCCACTAAACAAACTAAATATAATTAATGTAGGCTGCATAAGGGGCAATGGAACTCAATAGGTTAACTGGATGAGTGGAAGATAGAACAGTTAAGATGCAATCCTATCATCTTGTTAAACTTACTCAACTAATGGTGTTTGCCTGTCAATTCCAGAAGTTTTGGCTTCTATTAGCTCACTGTAGATAGGCTGCAGAAACTGAAGGAGCTATAGTATATTCATGTGTTTTATTGCCCTCTTCAAAGGTTGAAAACCGATCAGGTATGCATTTTAAGTACTGTGACAAAATAGTTTAGATCAGGAAATTTGAAACCAAGGCACCATTTTAATCTTTCCAGAGTACTGTGTTCAAGCAAAGAACTCACCAAGTTTATGCTTGTTCGCCCTTGATCCTAATGGGTTACATACTTCCACTTCATCAAAATAAATGAAAAACTGCAAACAGTGGATGCTCTTTGTAAACATCACCATCACAAAAATCACATAAGGTGCCATCATTTTTTTGATGGGTATTTTCAACCTGCAATGAAGTTATTTGATAATTAATTCCCTCTGTATGATCTAGTATTTCACACAGTATGACTTACTGCTATGTGCAATTGTATACCTCATAAAGAATTGATCCATCATTTAGTAGCTGTTGCAGGCTTTCCAGTATTGGAATGTAATAAGCATCATCTGTCTTTTCAATATCTTTTAACTTATTCCCCCTCCATCGTTTGACATGGTACTTTCCAAGGACTATCTTTTGTGGCTCCTGTAGAGATAGAAATACCTAATGAAATTATCTAGCCTCTGTTATGCAGGCGTTCCTCCCACAAGATAGTTGCTCATGTAGGTTCTGTCTATGTGTTTTGCAAATCGGTTATTGCC
The DNA here is from genome assembly GCA_025400095.1 of Phenganax marumi. Classification (NCBI taxonomy): domain Eukaryota; kingdom Metazoa; phylum Cnidaria; class Anthozoa; order Malacalcyonacea; family Clavulariidae; genus Phenganax; species Phenganax marumi. The sequence goes on along the minus strand of JAODVM010252273.1, from coordinate 6,849 downwards.
TGTTACAAACCATGGCCCTTGCTTGTCCTGGGTTTTATAATATACAATAAAAGTCTCATTCTCTTTATAAATAACTCTTACTTTTCTCTCATTATAATAAAGTGGGGTGCACTAGCTGGGTAGTTGCAGTTTGATGTAATTATCCATATTTTCGAGCAAACTTAAACATTTCCTCATTTTTTATGGAGTATCCTGATTTAGTTCATGCATGAGTTTATTCATAATATGAGGTTGAAAAATACTTACAACAAGATTGAAATTTTCCTTGTAATATTTGTACTGGAGTGGCTCTTTTTCAATACCAGCAAAAGGCTGTGAGATTCCGTTGTTCTCATCAAACAGATCTCCCAATCCAGGCACAGTTTGAGGATTAATCCCTGCCCTATGAAGGCAGATAGCGAACCCAGCTTTCAATAAATCTACACTGGCATGAGTAATTCGTGTGACATTATCAACAAAAGAATCGACAACGGTTTGTGGGACGCGTCCTTTCTCTTTGAACTTTAATAGGTACAATGCATTGGATTTGCACAGATTGACTTTCTCATTTTCAAGGTTAAAATGTTCTACTTCTTCATGGTTACATCCGCCATTAATTTCATTCTCTTATATGCCATCATTGCCATTATCACTGTCTTGATAATTGTTTTCTTCCTGACTGGTAACTATGTTGTGCTTGTTGTTTATATGAGCTTTCAAGGATTTGAATATTCTGTAAGTCTTTGCACAGCCACCTATACCACAAACAACATGAAAATTTGGCTCATCTCAATGAACGCGACCGCGATGCCTGAGTAAAAGCGTAATGGATTTGGCAACATATTCAAGACAGATACTACAACAATAGTGATAACAATCCATGGTGCGCGAGGCCATGTGGAATGTAAAAACTAGACAGAGAATGTTTATCCATGTGTATTGTTCCTCCAAAATCGTAGCTGATTGGTCAGTTCAATCTTTATTAGCAACAAGGTGGCAAGCAGGCCGGCAATGAAAAAATATCGAAAATTGTCTTTTATTACTTGTTTTAAAGGCTTGTATCTACTTTCTAGCACCAATATAAAGTACACGTTTATGTCTGTTCAGTTCAATATACTACAGTAAATTTACATAAGGAATATTAAGGAGGCATAAGAAATATTAGCGAGGGCAGGTGGCAGTCCTGATGCTGGTGGCTCCATATTAAGAAGTTGATGATCACGCAAGCACTCATTCACATTCAGTGCGGCAAAGTCATTCAGGTCGCTCGAGGCAACGCTTATATTTCTTTGGAAAATAGACAATTTTTATCATTTTTATCATTCAAGCGATCTCATAAATATTGCAAACAGGAAGAATTGGTTTTTTTCCAACTTCACCGTTAATATATGGTTAGTATAACTGTTTAATTGTGTTTAAATTTAACTAAGCTTTGACACGATCTTTTCGTGTTCGTTCTTGGTGAAAAAATTTTTCTACTGTTTTTTATAGATAATGGATATTGATTTATTGAGTACGCTTCAAAAGGCAGGAGTCAAAGAAAGTGTAGTTTAAATCCTGGAAGATGAAGAGGTATTACTGCAGCGTTTTATTGATTTTTTCAGCCTTTTTTGGCCAACTAACTCAATTTTGGCTTTTTTCTTTTTTGTTTGGCCTCAAAAAAAACTGTTTGGCCTCAAAAAACTGTCTCAAACAAAACTGTCAGGCGTTTTTCAAAAAATGATCTAAATTTCATTATTTTATGTTTAACATGAAGGACAGTATATTTTTCATGTTGTTTTGACCTTTATTTTCTGAAAGGATAACCTGTTTGTCGATGATGTGATAAACTGACCAATCAAATTTCAGCATATTGCATGCTGTCTTCGCAGACGTCTGACAGTAGAGGACAGAAGATGGTTGTAAACAACAAATGACGGGCCACCTCTGCGAAGACAGTTTGGCTTTTTTACTAGGATTTGGTCTTTTTAACGGCATTTGGCTATGAGCATGTGCAGATTTGTTAAAATATGCCAAAAATGTGACGAAATTGTAGTCAATATTAGTATTTTGATGTTTGAATGCCTGATTGTCGAGATTTTTCAAGGGGTAAAATTTTTATACAAAAATGCCTTTTTCAAATCTCAGTCAAGAAAGATTTATGAAGATTCAAATTATTTTCACTGGATGGGTCTACTGCATTGAGGGGGGGGCAAGGGTATTTTTGTGACCCGTGATTCAAGGAAATACCATTCCGTGAATCGTGACTAAATTGCGTTTCGTGAATCGTGAAGACCTAAAAAGCTGGCTTGGGCATCTTAATTTGATCAATATTTTTCCATTATTCATAAATTTTTAGGTTCAATACTCGACCCCAATTAAAAACAGTTAAAATAATGGTCAAAAACTTAAAACATTTGCGCTCCGCTCATTTCCCATTCTTTCCGCTGCAAATGCACCAGTGCAACTAGTCATAAATTGTCGTAGACCGTCGTAGACTTTCGTCACCCTCTTCACTCGATTCAAACGAAGGGAATGGTTGAAAAGTTTTCAAAGACCTTCAGATACGATCATAACATGAGCTAATTCTTTTGCTCAAATGGCTGCACAGACTACAGAAGCAGTCGCTGTGGTGGAAGGGATAGTGTGCTATCACAATACACCAGAGTCTAGTAGTAACAGACCTGTTGGTAAAGAATGAGTGTGAATTGCAATATGGGAATCGCATAGAAGCTTCAATAATTTCAAAACGTACCTGGCCGATTTCTGCGGAATTAAGGAAGAATGTGTGAAGCGAGGTATCGGAGAACATTTTGACATGAGGATCTGTAGGCTGGTGAAAGACGAGACGAATCAACCGAAGGCATTTTCCATAAATACCCAAGAACAATGGGACTTAGAACTACCTTCTTTAAGGGATATCACAAATAGTGCCTCGATTTTATAAGGTATTCAAACAGTTCAATAATTACTAGTAGTGTGAAATATATAAGCGAAAAGTATTAATCTTCTAAACTGAAAAAATGTATGGCTGACATGGTTGACCATGTTTGTTTTGATTTATATTGTTATATTTTAATAAAATGCAACAAAAATCTACATATCAAGCGGTCGGTGCTTCCACTTGTAGTCACGTGCATCCACTCCACTCACCAAGTATTCCTTTTGAATAGTAATTCATCAAAATATCTGATATTTCATGTTTTTTTCAGTAAATGTTTTGAAGAAAATGGTTATCTTTGCGGAGAAAGTTCCTGTCTTGAAGATTGTTGATAAAAGATGTGCTGACAGCATGGTCTGTGACACAGTGTTACCAGTGTCTACAAAGAAACAGAAAACAGGAAGGTTGAAGTCAACTGAGGATGCTCTTCTTACTGCTAAACTTAAAAGAGGTGAACCAGTAGAAAGAAATGACAGGCAACAAGCAGAGTTTGAGGAAATGTGTAAGGGTAGGTAACACAATGATGTTACTGCTGACAGCATGCCACTGTATATAATTAAGTTTGTATAAGTGTTCAAAAAGAAACTGAGAGTTAACTTTTATATTCTAATCTTATTTCTAACAGGAGTTAAAAAAATGAGTGATTCACGTGTCATTAATGAATTTACCATAAAATGTGGTTTGTGTTTGATGCTGAAGAAAGTACCAACAGACAGAAAGATTCAATCTCGAATAGCATACTTCAAAGCAAGTAGGTATTTTATGTTAATGAAATGATCTGTAGAGAGAAATTTATCGATGTGAACCTTGTCTTACACTATGCCGTACTCTTTCCTTAACTCTTTTTAACATTGTTTGACAGAACATTTTGACGCATGCGAAAAGGTCCCATCAAACCAATAGAAAGAAAACCTATGAAAAAGAAGTGAGTCATATGAAAGCATCAATGCAGAGATGGGTAACAAAGACATCGACCACTGAAAATACAACAGATGACATAGACGACATAGAACAGTTCTGTGAGAGGGACCTGAATCTTGATCACGAGTAAGCTACTGGTTGTTATTACTGAGATTCTGAATTTTGACTAGCAAAACTATTTGTGATCAATTGTGACATGTATTTGCTGAAAAGATTTATTGTTGAAAAAGTGTGAAATGATCAATATAATAGTCTTGAGATTGTATCCAGGTGTCATAGGTTATATGTATAGTAAAAAAAGTTTGTTACTAGCATAGTAGAATTGAATAATTTGAAAAGTGGAAACACTTAATGACTTCTATATTGCATTAAAACCTGTTAAAATCATTCAGTGCATACTTTGATGAATTTATGCATATACCAGTCTGTTTGATCTTTATTTAAATTCCAAATTTCTAAACTGATCCAAAGTATGTAGGTTTATGTATCTATGTAGAATCTCTTAGATTAATAATTTTTCAGTGTTGATCTTATTGATGATTGGAATGTGTATGAAGACGCTCTAATAAAGGGCCCAGCAGGCCTTAATGAAGACAACGAAGATGAAGCGAGAATGGACAATGAGACCTCCACAATGTCAGTGTTTCATTGTGAGTATGACGATCAAATTTCAGTTGCTTCAAACACTTCTTCTAGCACCTCGTTTGACTCATTCGAAGAATCCACATTTCAGCAGCTCAGAGATGACAATGGAGACAGTGATTACATTGTTTTTCCATTGTCTTTGGAAAAAGCAGACTTAGTGTGTGTGAGACTTAATCAATTAATTCAACTGGGGAGAATTCCAAAACATCTAATTATGTACAAATATTTGAGTGATGTTACAAATTTTATGATCAACCCCAACTGGGAGTATGACACTGAAGTTGTTGAGTTTTTCAATACTATAAAATATCTGGGTGAAGAGAGAACAGTAAATTTTCTTAGAGGGCCAATGTGGTTTGGAACTGGCAAGGGAGGGGAAAAGAATCCTGAAGACGTCAAACGAAACCTGGGTGGACCATCAAGGACAACAAGGCAGAAACAAACATCTGGATACACAACACAAAGTGGCGTAGCGAAGCATTGGCTCTGCACAGCATTAGAATTAGCGTGTTCATCCTCCCGTTCAGATGTTGTCCAGCCTTTTGTTGAAACACCTATTGTAAAATCATTTGCCATTGCCCTTGAAAATGACGGAACAGCCCTTAAACCAAGTATCCAAATGACGAGCAGCAGCAACTGAATGTTGGTTTACAAGAAAGAGCTGATTTTGCTTTTGTTAAACGCAATCCTAATCCTACCTCAGAGTACCTACGTTCTAACGTTGTAACAGAAGCAAATGTCTCATTTATTTCTACCCTGGACAATAAAGTAAGCATTCCTGTTGGAGTACGGTTTGTTCCCAAGTCTGGTAAGACGGGAGAGAACATGAAAAAACAGTTTTTGGATGAAATAAGTATTCTTCAGACTTGCAAGCGGTGTCTCCTTAAATCCGAGTCCTTTAATCACGTTATTAGCGACAAAGATTCAGTTACACACTGTATTAGCAAATGCGAAATGTGCCTTAAAGAAGAAGCTGTCTGTCCAGAATGTATTCTAGTCCTACAATCCAGTCATCATCCCCCTCTACGAGCTTGTACAAATTGTTTAGAAGACGGCGTTCAATGCGTTAGAGCGTGTGTCCTAGTTTTAACCTCGGACTGTGAATCTGGAAATAAAACTGCATTTGAACTCATAATTAACGATCATGAAAGCAGTCGTTTATCTCCAGAGTTTATTTTTTCCTGTATTCCTGATGCAGTTCATGTTGGAAAAACTCTTAAAGCCAGTTTTGCCAATTGGATGCTTTTTTTGGATGGTGAACGAGCATGCCTTTCAATCCTTCACTGTCTTCGTGATGAAGATGCCACGCTTAAAAAGGTCTTACCAAGAGAAGCCGTTCTCAATAAAGATCGCATGGATGTGGATTGCATTTTGCATCTGACAAAAGATGCAGTGTTAGAGGAATTGAAGAAATTTGGCAGAGTAGTTCATCCAATTCTCCCAGACCGATACAAGATAACGGACAGCAATAGAAGTGGGCTTTACCCACATCCAATTGCAATATCTATGGGGGACCACGGAAAACTTCTCGTTTTAGACTACAAACCTATGTGCTAAACGACAAGATTGCTAGAAGTTCGACTTCACTCACCCGCGGACGTGAAGATAATTAAGGAGCTCAAAGACGCACGGCACATTGTTTACCTTGAAGGAATTGCATATGTGTCTGCTTCCAGTGGTATTTATGTCATTCCCGTTTCTGGTCAGATAGCTCCTTCGGCAAACAAACTCAATAACCCGAACTTAAGAAGATTTTGCAGGAGTGGAAAGTGTCAACTGAGGGAAATGTCGTGCAATTGCGAAAGCGACTGGATAATCGTGTTAAGACACGTTTGGCTGAGCACCAAGAAGCTGGAATTGACACCAACAAAGTCATACTTTCTCAAGATATCCAGCCGTCTTGTGTTTGTAGTATGACTCATTTTGTTCTGATTTGTAGTAGCGACATAGAGAAGTGCTTCTATACGATAGAATTGGAGTCAGGTGGAGCTGTGGTACATGGATCAGTCGAAGAACTTTGTCGCTATCCGAAGAAATGTTCCCAAGTCATATCCTTGTCCGTGAAGAATGGAACAATGTATGTTGCATTCAAAGGAGACGCGATGGGGCATACGGGAGGACTTCTTTCCGTTGATTTCACCACAAGGCTTCACTCTATTCTTTTACTTAACGAAACTGAGCACTGCTCTGAATGTGCTGGAATAGTAACTTATCTGAACGGTGTGTTGTTCTGTGATTCTGGATCCTTTCAAGTAAAGTATCTACGTCATGACGGAAATAGGGACCTTAAGACGCTACAACGCCAATGTCGGGTAAAACGTGATCTATATTTGTGCAATGAGAAGAAGTCAAGGCTAAATGTTGTTGTCAGTGAAATAAAAGTC
>JAODVM010252162.1:0-12675 GCA_025400095.1 Phenganax marumi | reverse complement strand
CCCAACGCCTGTAGTCAACGCGACAGCGAACGAAGACATGAAAGATAAGAACGACGCACCCCCAGTGGACCGGCGGAAGTGTGAGTATAGTAACTTCTTTACACTTGTTTACATTTTTCAAAATCTTATTTTATATAAATGGTTTAAAAACTACAAGACCTGCTCTAGACCTCATATGCAAGGTATCTCAAAAGTGGACCTTTGAAACACGAATTGCCATTTTATTTATACTACACAGCCTATCAAATATAGTTCAGCAGCTTTTTTCACAGTAAAGTGTAAAGATTCTAATAACACTAATGTCCCCAATAGCACTGTTAAACCAAGAAAAGAGTCAGCCTCGGAAAACTTATGCTCAATACCTGATGTGGAGGACTCGAAAATGTAGGGTTTAAAAATTGCCAACCTAAATTTACCAGATTTTTGGCTTCAAATTTCCCGCCTCAGGTAGCGTTCCAAATATACCAGATGAATATGTTTATTATTTGTGACAATAGAGGGTTCATACTCATAGTTCAATGCTACATACAGAATACAAGTACAACTCATTGCTGATTGCCGTGAAGTTTCGTTCTATTAAATCGTAATTCGTTTGATACAGCAAATTTTCATAGCTTATTTTTAGTGTTATAGTTTAAAACAGCAGCTTAGCAAGTGTATAGCTGTGGAAATGAAGTTTTGATCGCGGGTTTTATGTCGCATTCTTATTTAATATTTCGCCGCGAAGCACGTGTTCAATGACAATTTCAGCGAAAACGGGGATGCGTGCTCACGAATTTGTTTAACATTTTAGTAGAAATATGCACAAGAAATTTCTGCAAACACCCCTCGGAAAGTTTACACTGTGACTGACTGACTGACTGACTCAAGTGAATTTTCGCCACTCATCACAATACTGCAAAGTTTCGAAAAAACTTTGTACTAAAAACGTAAAGGAATGTCTATGTTTTAAAACATATATTGCTAAGACTTGGAAACAACAGACGTTATTTCGCAAAAGGAAATGTATAGTCTACCAAGAGTGGGGTTCGAACCCACGAGTGAAATCGCACATTGGGACTTCCTTGTGTGTTTTATATAGGAAGTCATTAACTTATAGGGTCTACTAAGCGCATTGTATTCGAACGACGTCGTACGGGCTTGTTCTTTGCATAATATAGTCACAATTTGTCAAAATGATAGAACTGTTGATTTGGAGTGAATTGAGTGCTAATGATATAGAAATAAGTAAAGGTACTTTATGTTATTACGTATATTTTTTGTGGGAAAAGCAAGAAGAGATGTTTCATTTCATTGTGATAGTATTAAACTTGGAAACAAATTAAAAAACCTAGCTATGTGAAGTTTACTATCCTATTCCCCCTCATGTAAGCGCTGCGTTTATAAGCGAGTGTTATACAATTTAAACGTTTTGTAGGCACGTACAATGAAGTGTTCTAGACGCGCATGCACATTTATAGGCGCACCCAAATATTTGTTAATATTGTTTTAAAATATTTCCAATTTAACGATAGAATATTCAATAAACAAAACTTAAATTTAAAAACCGAGGATATTGTAGGCCACATTCCAAAACACGTAAAAAACAAGTAATTGTATTGTTTTGGCCGAACAAAAACTTAGTGCCTTGACGAAACCAGAACGATGAATGCGATTACTTATTATTATTAAACTTGTATCATAAAACATGTATTCTGGTCATAATCGCAAATTTTGATGGTTTAAAGGCGCATGCACCTTTATCTGCAGCGCGCTTTAGCAGAATCATAGTTTACTTGACGTTAGTTTGAAAAGTGAGCGACACCTTGGATACTGAAACAAATCGTAAAGCCCGCTTCAATGCTTCTGTTAATGTCTACTCAAATTTGTGCCCGGTGAAGACGTAGTCATTGGAGATATGCAAAAACATGAACAAAAATAAAACTTGGATGTTTATATGAACATTACAACGTCCTAAACTTACCACTTTCCACAACTGACAACGATACAACAGAGAATGACAGATGAGTGATGGAAAATCGCTTCTGCATGTGAAATTCGCCAAGTTTTCCTATGAATTCAATAGAACATTAAAAAGTTATTGTTTGGTCACAACCAAACAAACAAGCACAGAAACAAGCGAATTGCATCGATCGAATTGATAGCTTCAGTTCTTTCGTCTTGTACCTAATTTGCTCCAATGGACTGTCCGAAGACAGAGCAAAATGTCGATTCAGTCGAACCAGTTCGTCCACTAGAAAACCGCCTTAAAGCTTGTTTTCAACTCTGTTCCTTTGTGCAATGAACAAGTTTTATTTTAAAAGTTTCTTGACAACTTCACTAGCCCGCGAGTAGGAAGAACAAGTTTTCCTAGACAAGTTTCTTGACGAGTTAAATTGCTCGTGCGTACGACAACGACAAGCAAATTTTCCTCGCGAAGACACTTCAAAATAGAAATTACTATACCTTTGTAATGCTTGGTTTTTCTGTAAAAAACAATAAATATTACGACTAAGCACGTTGGTCAATATGTTGCAGTTATTTAAAAATGTAATGGGTACAATCCATTAGCTTGACGTATATGCTTTAAACCACATGTCTTTACAATCCCTGACCTCAATTATACACAATCTCTGGCGTTTGATATAGACACTTCAGAAAAGATATACTAAATATTACCAGCTGTTGATGGGCAATTTCGCCGATGGGCAATTTCGCATAATCTTCAATTTGTTCAGCAAGATCTCCAGCAGAGTATAACTGCAATTGTACAAACAAAATATTACCACAAAACGGTCACTGAACTAAAATAAAGGCATAAAATTTCTAACTTGATTCCCCACCTGGTAGAACCAAGTAGTAAAGTCGGTTAATGTGCAGAAAATTATTAAGAGTGTTTTACAATTATAATTGAACATTCATCGGATGAAATCTGTTTTCTTTAAAGCGATTTGGGTAGTGAATGGGCCATTCCAGTTATCCAGTACTATTTTATCTAATAGAGAACAAAATGCATCGTCGCAGCATACAAGAGCATCCCAAAATAAATTCAATTATAAAGCTTATTTGCGAATTGGGAAATATAGTAAAATGACGAAAATATAACCTTGCGATTGTGAACTCAGCAAATTTTGCATAAGCTGTTGTCTTATGCGCGGAAGAAATAATCACTTTCGGCTCAAAAATGGAACTGGCCATAACGTTTTTGCTGGTTTCATATCGCAACGTTAATGGAAACATTGTCTTATCTACTTTCTTTGCGATAAGATCCGAGTCCGCGTGCAGATTTTCCGTGAAAGTTGCAATTAATTTACTCTCAAATCAAAACACACAGAAACCGAGGCGGTTAAAACTTCGGCTACTATCTTACTGGGTGGACGGTACTATTTTCCATAAGACTAAAAATATTTACAAGAGCAAAACGTGATCTTCCAATCTTCCCTTTGCCCCCATTTAGAAACCAGCGAAAGAGAATAAACCCCACCCTTTATATTGAGGAGCTTCTTATTGATGACAGCAATGAAGAACTGGACCTTGAACTGGACGCTATATAAATTATTTGTTTGCACTATTACTGACTGCATGTAGTATTATGCACAATGCAATTATGTTGTTTCAGTATAAATAAATATGCATGTGCAGGATTGGTATTTTACTAATTGATGTAGATGCATGTGTCTGTGAATTAGCACATTTGCGGCAGCAATTTCAGGTGAAAATTTATTACGTCCCCACCCTCTATTTAGTTCCCTCTTCTAACAACCCTCACTTAAAGGGGAACTCCGGTCCCCAAACAACTTCGGTTTGCATAAAAGATCATAACTTTATTAGATTTTTCCTAAAACATTTCGGTCCAAATGTGTATAGTAAAGGAGAACATGCTCCTCAAAGTTCGCAAAATGGGCGCCATGTTGTTCTTTCCCGTGCAGACGTGGATGCGGTCTGCAGCACCGCATTTTGTGACGTCAGCGGGTGACACTTGGGTTGATTTATTGCGCGAAATATATAGAAATACATTGGTGCGCAACTAAATAACTCCGTAGTTGCCCAATTAAAAGCGAAATACTGCATGCTACTGTACCTTTACGTACAAATCACAGTCGAAGGACTGCAGACACAGGTATAGGCTACTATAAGTTGCCGACGTTCAGTCGGCAACTGAGCGTCTGGCTTCAAAGCCAGACGCTTAAAAGCGTCTGGCTTCAAAATATACGTCGATAGAATGTTCGTGCGAACGGCGACACTCGTATTTCTAATCAACACTTCACCACCCATTGTTTTGAACCCGCCGTCGAAATTATTCCTGCTTTTAAAAAACCTAAGACACTGAAGTCATCGGCAGTACCAACAATTTTGCGTCTCGTACGAAAACGAATGAGAACAAACCAAGACCATAAAGTCTGCAGTAAATACAAAATCGACCAAGGTTTCGATCTGTAAGCCTTGATCTGTGAAGATGATGCTCTGGGCTTAAGAACCGGAAGTTTTGCACAAATAATTTACGTGGTGTTTCGAAAAAACGTTGTTGATCTGAAAAACCTACATAATTATCAAACAGGAATCAGACCTTAAGTTTATTCAGTTTATCTTTATTTTTTAACCGTAATATCAATATTTTCTTGCAACCAGAGACTCATATAACTTTATAACAACTTACCAACTTTCAAGAATTGCATCCGCGACATCATTTTTTGCAACACGTGTATGGACCGGCATCGTCGCATTTCACTTTAGTTATGGTAAAACCGTTCTCAACAGAAACTGGTTTTGAAGAACCATTGTGAAAGATGGCAGGCAAATTTACGTTTGGGAAGACCCCTTGCCGTGCATAATATAATAATTTCTTTCCTTGATACCCCTTGCGCTGGACCGAATGCAAAATTTTCCACCACAGGAGGCACTAGAAAAAATAATACCTATTTACAACTAATGAAAATACTTCCTTAATTACTTGGGACAAGCAGAGCCTAGACCACAATTCAGCAATGACATGCTGTGTGACGTCATCTTTGAATTTCTATGTTCTTATGTAGAGCATAATGACAGCATACGGGTGACGAAAAGATGTTTGGCCAATCTTTGTTTGTGCGTTTTTGCCAATTTTGATGCAAAGTCATTTTGGAATGTTTGACTTTATATTTCATGCGCTTTGGTTATTTCGCACATCTAATTTCAAACTTCAAAACTTCCAAGTTCAATACTGCGCACTTTCGCGCTCAATAATGCACACTTTAGCCCCATTTACACTAGCACAAAATTGGCACGGCACGGAGAAAATTTGGCACGGCACTTACAAAAACTGGCTCGCGTAGAACGGGCACGGGTCGTTTACATATGATTTTTTTCGATGAATTCCTTGTAAAAACGGCACGGCTCGTATGATAATACAAGCAGAACTCATGCGCTTTGTAAGCAAAAATCTTTAAAAACCGCGAAATTTGAAATTAAAACATGGCAGACAATGATTCAACTCTCGTATTTTTATTGTTTCGTCGAATATTAAATAGAAGAAAACAACTCACGCGAAAAAATGGTGAACACATTGGACGAACACATCATAACTCATTTAAACTTCTTGTAAAACGCATTACAAGGAAAAGGGAATGGGGTCTGTTATTGCTAGTTCTAGATGCACAATTCAGAGAACGTCAGCGAAAGGGCTTCTTTTATAACAGCCGGGCACAAAAACTTTAGTTTTACAACCTTCCTCTTTGTCCGATTCGTCTTCGCCTTTAGTTTTTCGTAGCTGATGTATCTAAACAGAATTCGGGCCGAACATTCGGTCTACGCCCAATTACTTCATAGAGGTTTCTGAAAAACTTCCATTCTTTACCTCCGCCGTTCCCACTTCTGGTTTGCTTATCAACTTCTTTTTAAATCGTTGTTTCAGTTTTTTAACTTTGTTTATAATGTTGGTAGTTGTATAACGCGTGAAACCTTTTTGGTGCAGCTGCGTCTATGCAAAAACAAGACTAGAAAATTTTAAATACAGTAAACAATATGCACATGATGCACACTGAACAGAAAATTTTAAATGCTTTTAAAAGCAGCTTTTTACCGTAATTTCCTGATAAACAGCTCTTGTTTGTCTCGGTGATTTGGTATTTTCCAACGCCAGACGAACGCTTTCTTCACTCTATATGTGAATTAAGGCAAAAGTTTCACTATCTGGCCACACAATGCTTCTGCTTGCTGTTTTCATTGATGACTTTTATTACTTTTTCAATTACTTTTATTTTCCGCCATTTTGAAAACGAAATTGAGCATGCGCAGAACAACGAAATACGTGCACGGGCCATTTTATCCGTGCCGAGACTACCTATTTAGCAGGTCTCGGCACGGGTAGAAAAAAGGCCCGAGTGCCCAAATCTGGGAAGGCCCGTCTTATTTACACTTGAAAATTTACCCGAGCTGTGCCATTGAGAAGCGGCACCCGTGCCAAATTTTATCCGTGCCGTGCCAATATTGTGCAAGTGTAAATGGGGCTCATATAAATAAACATAAATGAGACAATTAGTTTAAAAATACGTATGCAAATTAACAAGCTAAGCCGATACTTCCGCACTGGGTTAACATATTAATGACAGTAAAACTGGACAGAAAGACTGGGGAAGGGACGACAGGAATGACATTTTACACAGACTGTTTTAAGCGTTTGTGGCATACCGATGTCATAGACTACTTCAATAAGGTTTTGATAATACTTAAATAGGTCGCATTTAAATTGACTAATTGAGAGATCGGGCTGACGTAAGTTTGATGGTAGACACTAGACGGTTAAAGTCCTGGTCCTGCTAGATGTACAGGATCGCAAATTATGCCTTTTCAGGGTCTCATGGAAGCCTTAAACACTTGTACAGAGTCCAATCTAATAACATTAGGCGAAGTGAACACCTGGGGCCGGTTGTTCGAAAAGTGGATAGCACTATCCATTGGATGGTGAATTTTTCAACGTTCATAAAATTGGACAATGCCGAAACCTCCATTTTCCACAACGATATCAATATTGGAGACTTAAATCTATCGATATCAGTCCTAATTTCATGTTATAACGATCAATGGAGAATTTTACAAAGGCAAGAAGTCACTATCCTGTGGATAGCGCTATCCACCTTTCGAACAACCGGCCCTGTCGTTAACTACATGCAGGGCTTGGTCAATTATGAGAAGCTTCTTGCATTTGAAAGAAAACCCAACCTCGTTGAGATCTATTTTTGAAAGCAAGTAAGTTCCCCTCTATTTGCATAATTTAGCTTCCCAGTATTTTGTTAACGGTACGTCTTTTTCGTAAAAAGTCAGGTTATTATAAACAAAGCAATTTTCTCTACTCTTTTCGACTCCAAATATCTCGAACTGACCAAGTAACTATTTCACACAACATGTTTCCAGCGATCATTTTCATCAGAATTTCCGCAGAAATTATGGAATTAAGCTGAATCCAAAACCTTGACAAATAATTAGTTCTTCCCCAAAAAGACAGGACGGAATAATGCTGTGGGACGATGTAAATTGCATTTCGGGGCCCCTCTCCAGTGTTTCAAAAATAGGATGAAGTATGCCAGGTATGCTGTTCCTGTTTTTCTACAATGTTTAGCTTTTTTGCCCTATTAGTAAGTGTCGCCGCAGGAAACAGCGAAAACGATGAACAAGTACACGGTTTCCGCTCACTGCACGAAACACACGCACATTGTACACAACAATATGAAGGTAAAAGGACAAATCAAATGGGGAACAAAGTTGCTGCAACTTGCAGCAAAATCTGATTTCAACGCATAGGTAATCTGAAATTGACTGCAATGAAACGTGTTTACCCCACTGGTTTACCCGCATTTATGAAACTTATCTGCAAAACCGGAAAGGGGAGGGAAAGTTTCTTTGTCTTGTAAGTTCACTCTTGGTTGGAACTAATGACTTTAGCAGAAAAAACTTCCCCGTCCGCTCTTAACCTGTTGATAATATCGGGAATGAAAGCTAGTGTTATCACCATTGGTAGTAAGCAAAGAGAATTTGCCGTGTTCATGCCTTTACCTGGTTTTCCCGCATTTTCGACAAATCAGTTTTCCTTTTTTGCAGTTTCACCGTCTTTTATCTCCCTTGGCGATCACCTTTTGCTTTGCTGTTGTCTTTTTACCCTTTACCATTTGTTCTTGTACCTCTTTCGACAAGATAAACTTTTGTCATTCCAACTCCAGGTTTTTGTACGATTCGTTCTCTTTCGATAAGCTTTCATGCAGGCCGACACACACCGGAGGCGATTTGGGCAACACGACAAGATTTTCGATTTTCGGTTACATTTAACGTTAGTCCTGTGCTATATTTTTCAAGTATTCTGGGGCTGGTTGTTCGAAAATTGGATAGCGCTGCATGGATAGTGAATTTTTCAATGTTCATAAAATCAGACAAAACATGCCGAAACTTCCACTGTGTTCAACGAAATAAATATTAGAGGCTTTCATTTATCGTTGTCCGTCTTAGGATTCAAAAATCACTATCCAATGAATAGCACTATCCACCGTTCGAACAACCGGCCCCTGAAGCACTCAATTTTAGCTGTTTGGTCTGAATATCTTTAAAATTCCCTTCCCTGACGGTTCTATTTTGTTTTAATGACAGAAAATTCGCGTCCCGTTGTGAAATCGCGTTTGGTCTGTTTGGGCCTGTCCGACCGCTAAACAGACGTAGCAAATTTGCATTCTCGCTCACATCAAAAGATTAAAAAAGAATTTGTTAGATATTGGAAAAATCAGATTCCTCATGGTGGAAACTAAAGAAAGTTGGGAACATTTAAAAACGTTAAAACGAATTTGAACTTTGAAAATTTTATTTCCGAAGTTAGTAATATTAAACATCGCCAAGCCCTTACAAAACTCAGGACCTCCTCTCACAGATTATCTGTCGATACTGGTCGGGGTTAACAAGGCGTAAATGATCTAATAAACACCCCCTGTCAAATAAACGCCCTCCACCCTTGAAGCGAAAGTTTGTATTAGACGCCTCTCTCTAATTAAAGGCCCTGCGTCTAATAGACGCTCCCCCCCCCCAACAAATCGCTTTAATCAATTACACAAGAAACGCTAAACACAGTAACATTAAAGAATTTATTCATTTCTGTGCCTTGTGCAGTTGCAGTGTTTACGAGTGGCTTCAGTGTTGCCAACCTTGGGATTTTATCCCAAGATCTTGGGATTTTCTTGGGATTTTTATTTTACAAATAAGACCTTGGGATTTTTCTTGGGATTTTCTAGAATACAGAGGAGATAATTTTAAAAAGCTTATTTGAATGTAATTGTCGTAATTTTTATTAATTTGCTTGCTGAGTGAGGGATACTCACTAGTATTTTAATATCTCATGCATTAGTCAGACTCTCAGATTGTTCCTGCGTTCCACATATTCCCTACACATGTAGTTTGGTCTCAGCTAGAAGACTGATTTTGTGACTTGTATTGATTTTATCTTTAAATTGTTAATCGTAATTATCACTCCGCACGATTAGGCGACCTGAAAACTAATCAACAAAAAATGAAGGTGCAATCTCGTACCACCCCCAACCCGTGAACGGGCATGCTCTGGGTACGAGATTGATGAAGGTGTGAATCTTGGAATTTTGGGGGGAGAAATAGGGAATCTTGAGATTTTTTGAGAGCTATATATTGGGATTTTTAGGAAAACAGACCTGGCAACGCTGAGTGGCTTGCATATGATCTCCTGTTCGATTTCAAGCTCTAAGTACGGATATCGCTCCTTTTTCCTATTTATTTCTGTATTCATTACGTCGGCAACTTTCTGTTGTACGAAATCATTTACGGTATTAATGACAGCAAAACTGGACAGAAAGACTGGTGAAGGGACGACAAGAATGACATGTTATTACACAGATTGTTTTAAGCGTTTCTGCTATATCAGTGTCATAGAACTTTAAACTGCCTAGTGTCTACCATCAAATTTACGCCAGCCCGACCTCTCAACTAGTTGACTAGTTATTTTAATTGCGGCCTACTTAAGTATTACCAAAATCTTGGTCAAGTGGTCTTAGTCCTGGTAGATCTACAGAGTTGCATGTCATTCCTCTTCAGGGCCTCACCGCAGCCTTTAAACAGTGCTGTAGGAAGCTCTTTTTGATTGGGGGGCGGGCTGCTCTGAGGAGTAAGAAGAAACCTCCAAGGGATTTCGCAGCAAAATTCATTGTTTTAAACTAAGTTTTGGGTTAGGGTTGTTTACTCCACAAATTTTTTTGGGGGGGAGGCTGTAGCCCCCCAGCCCCCCCGGTGCCTACGGCCCTGTTAAAATCTGGAAACATCAGGCCGAGCGAACGCCTGAGCAGGCGTCTTGTTGTATTTAACGACAAAAACGTCAAAGTAAAGACAACAGATCGGCTAACGAGAAGAAACAATGGAACAGTAGAAATTATTCGAGTGAATACTCAAACATTTCAGAATAGTTACTGCTGTAATTCTCGGCCCCCGAATACAATCGGAGGTTTACAGTAGGTTGGTTTGCACGCAGTGGCTTTTATATAAAGAGATTGACAGTTATCTTTCCATGTTGCGGTATGTAACTACGTGTGATAGATTATTTAGTCCCCGTACTTCATGTATGGCTCCGTCGACCGTTATCTAAATTGTTAATTCAAACTAATCATTATCATTTTATTGCTATGTATTTTTGAAGGTAATTCATAAAAGAGCAGTTATCTCTGTGAGTTCAACCAGTCTCATGACAAAGCTTATAAAATATAATAAAATAAATTAAATATAGACGATGTAAATATATTAAAATTTACTTAAGAAAATCTCCTTGTGAAGTGCGCGATTTTCTGCCCTACATGTTGATGTTGGTCATGAATACAATCTGATTCCATTGTGCGTATGCACCACAAAATTGCTCACAAACAAACGCTACGTACGACCAACATACTACTGCTTTGGACAACTTCATTATGAATGAAATTACTCTTGCCAATCTTTATGCACTCTTGACTCATGAGGAGCAACAGAGCGATAAGACAGAAAATCTCAGGCTGACAATAAATTTCAATATAGTTTTCGGTTTTTTTATAGACCCGAATGACGCCTCAGAGTTGTCCGTACTGACAAGTTCTGACAACGAAGATGATCTGCCTGACTTTGGGTAGGGCACAGTAGACAACGAAGACGTGAACGTTCCGCCAACAGTTCTTTTTCCACCTCGCACTCTGGCTCAACGAACAAGAACTTGCAAGCAATACAGCGAAATGGTCGAAATCGCTCTATACCAACTCAATGAAGCCCGAAACGGCTCTTCAAGACAAGCAATAGTCCAATACATTCGTGCTAATTTTGATGAAGGCAAATGTATTTAATGTTCATTATAATCATAAATGATATAATGAGTACATTAACATAATTAAGATATAAAAACAGGTCTCTTGACTATTAAACAAAGAAAATGAGTTATTTGTTTGGCGTAACTTTCAGATCAAACTAGTTCTAATCGCGTTATAGTTCGATTTCTACATGTCATTAGGTAATTTCTTCATTTCCAATCTCATGTCCGTCGCAAGTTTACAAATTCTTTGCTCAAACGAAATATTAATACAACGACCAGTTTGAACAGGCAATCCGTGAGAAGAGGTCCTCGGTATCAGCTTTGCAATGTTCAATAAATAATAACTTCAGAAATAAAATTTTCAAAGTCCAAGTTCGTTTTAATGTTTTTAAATGTGACTAACTTTCTTTGGTTTACACCTTGTTGGATCTGATCTTTCCAATATCCAACAAATTTTTCTTTTAATATTTTGATGCGAGCGAGAAAGAAAATCGCTGCATTTGTTTAGCGATCGGAAAGGCCCAAACAGACCGAACACGATTTCACAAAGGGACGCGAATTTTCTTTTATTAAAACTAATTCGAACCGTCATAAAAGGGACTGATTTTAAAGATAGTCAGACCAAACAGCTAACATTGAGTGTTTTCGAATACTTGAAAATATAGCACAGGATAAATGCTTAGTATAACAGAAAATCTTGTTGTGTTGCCCAAATCGCGTCCGGCATGTGTTGGCCTAAAAGTTTATCGAAGAGAACGAATCGTACGAAAATCTGGAGTTGGAATGACTGGAAAGTCGTTCTTGTCGAAAGAGGTACGAGAGTGATTGGTAAAAGGTAAGAAGACAACAATAAAGCAAAAGGTGATCGCCAAGGGGGGTAAAAAGACGGTGAAACTGCAAAGAGGCAAAAATTATTTGTCGAAAAATGCGGGAAAACCAGGCAAAGGCATGACCACGGTAAAATTCTCTTTGCTTACGAGCAATGGTGATAACTCTAGCTTTCATTCGCGATATTATCAACTGGATAAGAGCGAACGGGGAAGTTTTTTCTGCTAAAGTCATTAGTTCCAACCAAGACTGAACTTACAAGACAAAGATACTTTCCCTCCCCTTTCCGGTCTTGCAGATAAGTTTCATAAATGCAATAAGTAAACTTTTTATTACAGTCAATTTCAGATCTCCTGTGCGTTGAAATTAGATTTTGTTGCAAGTTGCAGCAACTTTGTAGTTGTGTACAATGTGCGTGTGTTTCGTGCATGCACTTGTGCATCGTTTTCGATGTTTCCTGCGGCGACACTTATTAAGAACAGGAAGAGCCTACCTTGCATACTGAGTTCATCCTATTTTTGAAACACTGAAGAAGGGCCGCAATGCAATTTATATCGTCTCAA
>JAODVM010252053.1:0-12682 GCA_025400095.1 Phenganax marumi | reverse complement strand
TTTTAGAAGAATTCCTAGGAGGTCAAAAAATAAATGTAAAAGATGGACCCAACTCTGAATATTTAATTAGAAACTTTGGCATAAGAGAAAGCCCTGCTGGAAAAGTTATTGGCGGCTCATTTAAAGGAAAACCTATTATAAAAATATCTGGTGGGAAAAAAACTTACTCAACCAATAAAGAATTTAAAAGTTTAATCAATGAATTTGAATCATTGGCTGAGAGGTCTGGAGAAGAACAAGATCTAACTTTTGCGGCTCAAATTGAAGAAGAACTCGAGGACAAAACGTCAGAAGACAGTGATCGAATAGTTGATCAAGTAAGAACTTCTGTAGTAGAGGTTCTTGATCAACAAATTGGTGAGCTAGTGGACAACCTAGAACAAAATAGTGAGAGGTTCTTTTTAACCATAGATGAATTAAGACTTTTCGGTGGATATGTAAACCCTCCAGAGTCACAAACTTTAGAACAAAAACTTTATTTAATGGAAAGCAAATCTAAACATTGGAAAATAATGGAACGAAGTGAAGAAGATGAACAAAAAAAGGTAGTGTATAAAATGTTTGAAAAGTTAACTGCAACGCTAGCTGAAAAATATAGACTAGAGTTAGACGTTAGAACTGTAGAGCCAGAAACAGCTGAAATTATACAAAAAGAAGTAGAAGCTAACGACCTCAACCGGTTTGAAAAGTTCAAAAAGTGGGCTAGAAAAAACTTAGTTGGACTCAGTGCCGTTGCTATAGCAATAGGGGGAATTGTAACAATTGTCGTAAGTGCTGCAAGATCAGCTGTTAAGTCTGGAGCTAAAGCGACAAGTGCACTTGGAAAAACTTTAGCAAAAATAGCAAAAGAATTAGGTCCAATCGGAAGTAAAATTTTAAACTTGGTTGGTAGAGCTCTGAAGTGGGGGGCAAAAGGAATAAGTTTCTTGGCTAACAATCTATGGATATTAGCTCTAGCATTAACTTGGTTTGTTTATGACTTATACAAAACAAAACGTAAAAAGTAAAAAGTTATTAAATAAATGGAACAGTTAATTCCGGGTTTTAGAAATCTAAAAATGAGTGACATCAAGGGTGTGCATACAAAACATTGTATTACGTTCAATCCAAACAAGGCAAACCCTGAGGAGGAAATTTATGTGAACATTCCAAAGCTGAAACCTGACACTTGTCTGGTTCCTGACAGTTTGTGTTTAAAGTTTGATTTTAAAAACAAAAATACCAAGTCTTGGTTCTTAAATAATCTTGGAAAACTTTTGGTAGAAAAACTGTCTGTAAGTGTAGGAGGAGAAAAAATTTATGACAATAATGGTCAAAGTGAACTTGAGGTCTATAAAGACTTGTGGTTACCTGAAAAAGTTCGAAATGAGCGTATAGAGTTTGGACTTGCTAATGAAAATATTAGAAAGTTAATTTCTGGTTCTGATGACGGAGCAAAAACTGGAGACGGCCAAAAGGTGTCAGATGCTTTAATGTCTACTATACATGGAACAAAACAAAAAATTAAACTTGATAAAATCATAGGTGATCATGGACTATATTCTCCTTACTCCATGGGACATAATCTCCAATTTAAGATCACATTACCAAAAGCAAGTAGTATTATGACAGCTCAATCTGGAGAAAGTGTAGAAGGTTATACTTTGGAAAACATAGAACTCGAATACGAGACGATTGAAAATGAAACTTTGGCTAGTCAAGTAATAGCCGGATATGATGTTGGAAGAAGTTTAAGCTTTGAGCACGTCACTTTGATGAAAACTGTGGAGTTGGATAAAGCAAGTACTTTAATTAGTCAATGAAACTGTCAATCTTCCTCGAAAAAGTATGAGTGCAATTGTGGTGTTATTTAAAAATAAAACTATTTCAGATAGTGAGGAATACTTGTATCCAAACATTGAATCTGTTAAAGTGACTATTGAAGTCGTTCCAAATTGTGTTTATAGTCAAGGTATAAAAAAAAGAAGACATCTACCCCGAGGCAAAAAGATTATTCAATAAAGACTCTAGTACTTCTGAAATGACAATTAGTAAATTTTTCAAGGACAAGTTCGCTTTGGTGATTGACCTCAGAACTTTGGAAGATAAAAATGTGTTTGGATCTGGAAAAAAACTTGTCAATACTCAAAATGGTGTTCTGTTGGAGATTGTTAAAAAGGCCGCGTCAAAAAACGTGTTGTGTAAGATATTTGTCATTAGTGATGGGCTGGTTAATTTCAAAAACAAAGTCATTGAAAATGTTTACTATTAGTATCTCATTTAAACTTTTAGTCTTTAAACTTTTAAAAGCTTAAAGACTTTTTTTAGCTAAAAACCAAGTGTGTAACTCTTTGGTTGCGGTTTTAATTTTATGTCTAACCTTGCATATTTAACAGTATTTAACCAACCTAAAACGTCATTTTTCTCCTCGTTAGAAATACGTTTTAAGTATTTTTTAAAGATCGTATCCATATCATCATCATCTGGATTATAAAACAAAACAATTTGTGATAACTGATCACGAAAAGATTTAGCAATCGACGTATATTGCTGAGTAATCACAATCATACTAATGCCATTATGCCTTCCTCCCATTCCTAATGCTACAAGTTCTGACGTTCTTTTCTTCACAAATGCTCCTGAGGCACAATCATCTAGGATAATCAGTGAGTTTAAGCCTTTGGCAAATCCTGAGACATATTTCAAATAATACTCTACGTCATCATGTTCACAAGGTATGACTATAAATTTTTCATCTTGCTCATACTTCCAATTATGATATGTTTTATTGTACTCATAGGTAGGACAACTTTAAAAGATATAATCAAAATGACCAAGATACTCTTCTTCAATGAGCTCAAGTAAGTAATAAGTTTTACCGCAATTTGTGGCTCCTACAATCATCATAACAAATGGTTCTATAGATGAGTCTTTTGCCTTGGGCAGTTTAAAGTTTTTTGATTTATTAGAAATATCATCTATGACTCCTAATTTTTCCTTCATCAAGTCACTTGTCACTTTTTAGGTCCCATTTATTTTATATTTTTATTACGCTTAATTATTTTAAAACCTGTAAACTTGGGGTCTCAGGAACAAACGTTTTGCGTGTCATGGTGATGTCACAACCAAAGTCTCTTCTACATTAGTTTGTTCTAACATTTTTTATCCTTTTTGACTTGATAAGGTTTATTATTATATATTTTATACATATTAGGTTTGGGGGGTCTATCCGACGATTAAAAGTGTCTTTGTTAAGTCTTATGGAAGAGTTACTAATTGTGACATCATTTGGATTGATGTCGTGTAGAAAGATATCAATCTGGTTTTTTAAATTAATAATAATAATCTTTGTTTTAACTTGCTCATAATCAAGATCTTCTTTTATTTTATTAATAATTTCCCTCTGATTATAGTATGAAATCCAATCCTCCCACCCTGATAAAACCCAATCGTTACAGTTAATATAGTAGCTTTTGTTCAAATTTTTAGATATAAAAATACAATAAAAAAAAGATTTAACCATGTAAAACCTAGTTTTTCGCGGGGTTATTATTTTGTTCCATTCACGATCACTCATCATTTATTTGTATACGCTTAATTTTTTTTTTGTGCAGTCATGTGGAACTATAAGAAAATCAGCAGTTTGGACATGTTTAGGCATGGAAATGATTGTTTCAGATATAATTTGGTAAAAAATGCAAATTTGCAGTCATGCGGAACGATATGCAAATTAGTTTGAACATATGTAGGCATGCCCAAGCTCGTTTACATAAAAGTGGGCGGAGCTTAAACTAATTTGCATAAATGATTGACAGGTCATTTGCACATGTTTTTGGCTGAAATGCTTCTCTCAGACATAATTTAGAAGAAAAAATGCTGACTCAGCATCGATTATGCAAATTTGTCCCAGAACCCCCTATTTCACCCTACTAACAATAATTAGTAAACATTCATATTCAAAAAAGTCAACGTGTCAACAAATAAAAACGAATATTTGACAAACAACGAAGTTTAAGACATTAAAAGATTACAATACGCAACTTAACCACGTCTTCGAGTAGTGAGGTAGTCAGGTTCTGTAGGTCCTTGGTAATTTATATACCATATTTGTAGAGCCTGGGTACGGCCTTTTAGAAGATCGCCTTATTTTCTAATTTATGTAGTATTACTGTAAATATTTTTGCGGGTGAAATAGTGCTGTTTTTAATACAGTCAATAAGTTCAAGAAAGTGTGCTTTACGGAGAAACGAAGTGTGGCTGAAAGATCGCCATTTTCCGACAGTAATCGAAACGCAATGAAAACCTCTCACGTGAAGCGCATGCAGCAACCCATAGTTTAGCATTGGATTAAAACGCTCTTCCGTGCCATTTTGTAATGAGATGCTTGAACTCGTAGACGAAGTAGTAACAAAAGGACAATTTACAACGGTTCTTGGCGATGGCAAGTTGGTATGAATACCATTGTTAGCATTAAATTAGCATTCTAACTTGCCGAACCCCCTACGACAAACGTTCGATTTTTTTTTGTGTGTCACTTTGACTTGAACGCGCGCGTAATAGACCTTTATGCACGTGACGTATCGACGTGTGTGTGTGTGTGTGAGGTTCAACATATTTGAGCGTGGTTCAGATGTCTCTTGTGAGCGTTTCGTAGGCTACTCATGAGCTTTCATGTTGCTTGCTACAGTTGGAGTTGATTGTGTGTGTGTTCATGATATTGCCGTCTTTGAACCCCCCGTAATATAGGAGAGCTTTAAGCAAGCGGCGTTTTTGACAACACGAATGTCGACTGGAAGTAAACTTGACGTTTTTAACCAATCACCGTGCTTGATCCAGTCTTTTGACGTTTCTCTTGCCGTTTACGTTGTCTAAAACGTTGCTTGCTTAAGCTCGCTATTACTAGCAACCCGCGACCAAAAGTCAAACTTGCATCACAAACCTAGCAATAAGCAAATATGGCACAGTAAAAATCCGTTAATACGGAGATCAACTGGCCGCGAAAGTATTGCCGTATCAAGGGGGAAGAACATATAGAACGTGTTAGAAAAATTTATTTGAAAACCACTACGACACAGTTTTACCATAACACCAATCAATAGTTTTTGTCTTTGTTGCAAAGTTTTCAGAGCAGGTTGAAAAAAAAGAACAGCATATTTGATGTTAAGAACCTTGTAAACGTTCTTTTGATTTCCAGGCTGAACTGACTTTATGATAACAGTTTAATCAATAACATGATGCAACTTCAATGTACGTTCCACACTAATGAATGGTGTCTGTTAGCCACTTCAAAAACTGCAAATGCACTAGAAGCGAGTTTTAAAAAGTGAAAAGAGTAAGAAATAAACCTTTCTAGTCGAAAGAGCAGCTTAAAATTAATAAGTGTACAAAGTTTGACCACATTTGGATCGATATATTAAAAATGACAAGCTTCTAGAATTTGTGACATTAGTATAATTTAGAATTATTTTGGGTGACGCACGTCCCCTAAACAATACTAATTTATACTATTTCTGCAAATTCTGTAAGCTTACTATTCACAATATATCGATCCAAATGTGGTCAAACTTTGCTTTCCTACTAGTTTTGAGCTGCTCTTTCGACTAGAAAGGTTTACTTCTTACTCTTTTCGCTTTTTAAAACTCGTTTCCAGTGCATTTGCAGTTTTTGAAGCAGCTAATTGTACTTCCGTCTTCAGATACATTTAGAGTGTCCGCATAAACGGTCACTCTAAATGATTGTATCTAATTGAGCAGCGTATTAGCAGTATACACTGTTAGCTTACCTGGCGTCCGAGTTTTTCCGCGGTTCATCTCTTACAAAAATAGCCCATATTAGGTTGTCAAAGCTTTTATTCAATGAAATGCACATCAAGCTGCCATATAGTATCGTATCGTCAGACGAGTCCTTGTTCTCTTCACTCCTGAAATGCAACATTTCTTCTTATTTTGCACTAATATGGAAAATGCAGTGTATTTGATTTTCTCACATTTTATAATTAGCATTATGCGGGCCATGAACGAAACTTGTCTTAGCTCCTTTGTACAAT
This sequence comes from Phenganax marumi, assembly GCA_025400095.1. Classification (NCBI taxonomy): domain Eukaryota; kingdom Metazoa; phylum Cnidaria; class Anthozoa; order Malacalcyonacea; family Clavulariidae; genus Phenganax; species Phenganax marumi. The sequence goes on along the minus strand of JAODVM010252053.1, from coordinate 6,657 downwards.
ACGAAATCCAAAAATGTTACGCTTTTGCGTACCTGTCTTCGCTCTCTTTCTTGAAATAATCCTCACATCTCAGATTAAGTCGAAAAGCTAGACTAGAGTCATTCCCAGAAACTGAGTCCAAAGTTATTCTATGACAAGTACAAAATGGCAATCAGGCAACAAAATAGAATGTCTTCTTTTGAAAATCGCGCAAAGCTTGAGTTCGAGCAGAGCTAGGGGCATGAACTCTAGTATTACGAAACATGAACGTTTGTTTTGTTTAAATTTTAGTCATTAGGTACGCGCATGTAAGCTAAATTACCATCTATATTTGGCCATTAATGTAGTAGTTGATCTATTATTTCAAAATAGCATGCCTCTACGCGTCTGTTTTAATTTCTATAAAAGGCAATATATTCGTAAAGTGATGGAAAGAAGAGCGTAAACTGCGTTTTTGACTCACGGACACTGGGCAGGAGTATTAGGCCTCGTTCAAGTGAAACCGGCTCCGCACAGTTACGACTTGAAGTTCAACCATTCACTGACGAGTTTAGCGCTAAAAACAACGATAGAACGGGATTAAACAAAACAGTAAGTCTGAGAAGTTTCAAGAGTAAACACGGTCGCAAATAGTAGAATTCAATGCTGTGATTTCGCGAAACCGGTCCCGGGTGAACGGGCCTTAGGGAGATTGCCAACGGGGTTGCATTCTTTTGGGCCATTAACTCTACCAGCCTGCTTTGCGCACTTAATGCAATGATGTAATCCTGTTACAATTTGGTTTTTGTCTTGAATAGAAACTACAGTGTGCGCATTTCAATAAACTGCCATACTTGGTCGATACTAGATACTATGAAGGAGAAATTTTAAATTTCTGCTTCATTGTATCAAGTATTAGTTTCAGCAATAATAATTTGATATAGGTGTACATCATGCGATATTGATAGCCGACTCGCTGTCATTGTTTAATATCATCAATATTACAGTGTCGAAACATATTATGTGTAGAGATAAACCAGCTTATTATGCGTAAGTGGGAAATATTGTTTATCATATTTATTCAGTTCAAAGCTTGCAAAAGACAAGTCAATACGCACTACAAATAGCCAAATGGAGAATTGTCTTTCGTCGCGCCTTATTTACTCCTAATATGTAAATTTATGGTCAACAAGCCATTGATATTCTGTTTGTAATTTATTTTTATGTACTCCTGTTTTATTGCAGTAAAATTGGTACTCCTGGGTCATTGCAATAAAATTGACGCTAGAGCTGTTATCGATGACGGAGATAAAGAAATATCGATTGTTTCTAATTTCTTGGTGGCACAATTGCGGCAAAGGGTTATCATGTGACATAGTGTTTTTATAGTTGTAATATACCATTCAAGCAGAAACCTCGCTTCAGGGAAGTGTGCCAGAATGTCGCCGACCGCCGGTGTGGCCGCCATGTTGAAAGCAACCAAACCACAGGAAAGTTTGTAGCACAGTTTGTATGGCGCAATAAAAACAGAGCCACGAAGAGCCCTAGTTTTGTATGTATTCCAGCGAAACTCGTGAAACTTTGAAATATTATGAAGAAAAGGATGTTCTTCCATTTTATGCACATTATTAAAATGAAAACCGAATTTAATAGTGGAATTCGGCCATTGTATACAGCGATTAATTTCACCTAGGTCCTCAACCGAATAAACCACTTGTCATCAAAACTTCTGTACCATATGTTTTGAGTGATTGGTTGGCTACCTTCCACAGTGCACAAAAGAGTTAAGTACTTGCACCCAATGAAATAAACTTCGGGAATGATATCTTGACTCGAGCATATTCAAATCCTTTAGCTGGGGCTTACGAAGATAAAATTTTTTCTGTTATTCAAGTTCATGTTACATTTACCACAGAGTATATTATTTTTGCCATCACCTTAGTGAATAACACTTGTTGGCTGAGTATTCTCCGACGCAACAAAACCGGTTTCAACATGTTAGGCTCATTTTAACTGTCGAATTTTGCATGGGTCGAATGCATTGGCTACAAAAGATAATCAGCACAACTGTCTTATTATGCACTGTCTTGCATGCCTTCGACCCTTGCAAAATTGAAACAGGCCTTATCCAGCAATAAACTGTTCAGAATTACAAGTTATGCGCCAGTTTAGGTGAAAATCGATTCAACTCACGCTCTTTGCTGAGTTTAGTCCAAAATATTTTTACTTACAATAACATTACAATGCTCGTGGTGAGGGCCCTCTTAGAATCCTTTACCGGCCGATAGTTTCAGCAAATATAAAATCAAAGTAATTCCGAATAAATAGCTCATTATTAAACTCTGTTTTTACATAATCTGTATATTTCGAATCAATCGATTCATCTTCAGCAGTATCTTAGCTTGATCACATATTTACAAATTTCAAAGCTTCGATGAACAAGTTTGTTTCCTTTTCATAGCGCATGGTGCGCGAGTCCTTAACACTTTTACACACCATGGAAGATCACCGACTAATCACTAAAAACATATCGTACAGCGAAGACTAACCCTTTATAACAACTGTTTCAGTCGGTTGAGGACAGAGGTGAAATTAATCGTTGTATGACAATGGCCAAATTCCACGATTAAATTCGTTTCCCATTCCTACAATGGGAACTAAATGGAAGAACATCCTCTTCTTCATAATATTTGAAAGTTTCACAAGTTTCGCAGGAATACGTACAAAGCTAGAGCTTTTTGGTGGTTCCATTTCGTATTCCGCCATACGAACTATTATGGCGGCCGCCCAGGAAGTTGGCTTACATTCTGGCACACATTTTTCCCAGAGTGGGATTCCTGCTCAGTGTCTGTTATTGGATGAGACTGAGCATGATATAAAGAACTGTTCAGAAAGAGGGTCAATGTTATCTGCCGAAGCGAAGCTGAGACGAATAACATTGACCGAGGTCTGTATAATACTTGATATCATGCAAAGCGGATTCCAATAATTCTTTTATTATACATTTAAAGACATCAGAAACGTATAAAACGATTAAACGAAGTTTATTAATGTTTAGTTTATTTTCGCCCGCTTTCAGGTTCGAGTTGTTGGCCGCGCCAGGACCAGGGCACGACAGAGTTCAATAACGGTTTTCTGGATGCAATTTCGATCCAAAAAACTGGACGCCAGCTGAACGCCGAGCACGTCAGCAGCTCAATTACGTAATAACTACTGAATATTGAGAATTAGCTAGTGCTTTCTGACCAATCAAGAACGTGAGTACACACTAAATGTACAATAACATAAATTAACCGAGGCTTGGAAGCATTGTTACGCCGTTTGCACGTCAGTTTCATTCCCTTTCTGCAAACTTTTACACGGCCAGTATAAATTTGAGCACAATCACGAAATGAAATATCGCCACTTGATGCAATACATTGTAGGAGAAAACTGTTTTGCTCCGAAAGTTTACTTCATTAACGCTGAAAAAGTCGAAAGAACCTTCTCCGTCTAGACAAAACAATCATTTTGATTGCTTTTCCTAACATTCCGGTATAATTATTGTGTTGCTCCTGGCTGCCACGCAAGCAAGCAATACGAAAAAGGAAATTATTGTGAAAAAAATTCATTTCACAGGCAGGTAAATTGGCTTGCAAAACTGACTTTGCCTTTGTTTTCTTTCTTGATGGTTTGAATTGGCTTTTAGTTCATCAGAATTCAGTGAAAACAGAAATTTAGCGAAGTTCAATGTTTGTTTTAAATTTAAACTATGAAGTTAAGACGACCCGCACTCAACGCGCCCTTGTCCCATCAAAAAAACAAAAAACAAACTTGGCCGAAATAGAAATAGGGCTGCACGGTCAAAAATTCAAAGGCTGGGTTCATAATATCAACAGAATTTATAGAGGTTACTCCCGGGCTTGAACCCATTGAACTAAAAATACTTGGACGCTACCTCTAGTAATACTGTCTAATAATCAATTGAAGCCAAATTTGACACCCATGCAGACACGCGTGTTTACTGTTTCGCGATTCTCTCGCGGGAACACAGACTTCACTCCTAGTTGTAAGTTTTTGCCGAAAAAGAAGCTATTTTTTGGGCAATTCGTTCATAAAATTAGAAGAAAATTGCATTTATTTTCTTCTTTGTGTTTTTTTTTCTTACTTTCTGCTGAACAAATGCTTAGTAGCTTCGTAAAACTTGTTTTTTTGCCAAAGTTTGACTCGTTTTCCGAAAGTGTTTATATGTTTGGTTTCTTGGCCGTGTTCTCCGTTGTGTGGAAAGATTAGGGCCGCCCTCGGACTTTGGCTTCAATTTTTGGCTTCAGGTAGCGTTCCATGTCTTTTTAGTTCAATGACTCAAGATGAGCGTTCAGACCCCTGAGATTGATCACGGGACAGAAAGCCCCGTTGCATTTTGGAACTAGGAACAAGTTGCTGACAAACTGCTTCGGGATGTCTGAAACGATATTTAGAGCGCCGTTCTGGTGTAACTTTTGAATCTCGGCATTGATTTTTGCCGAGTCTGCTTTTGAGAAACGAATCTCCGGTGGGAGACATGTACGTTTGAGTAGGTGCTTCGATGAACTCGAGTTTCTAACCCGCAACAGCCGCCAAAACGTCTTGGTCGCCGGAAATCAAACGCCAGTTTGGAAGAAAATGCGCCAGGCGACTTGTGAAAAGTGGTGGAAGGGTAATCAACTGAAAATCAGTTTTTAAACGACTCAAAACTAACGTTCGAGCAGTTGCAGCCGAACTACAAACTCTGTTCTGCAGCCGGAGAAACTGGAATACCTGTGATGTTTGTTGCAATTTTTTGATCTGCTTCCCCGATTGCGGGTAGTTCTTGCTTCCTTGCGGGAAATTGCGAAATGGTGTTTTTGACTGATTCCAGTCGCGGTTGAGCGCGTTTTCCGGCCAAGTACGAGGCCCCGGTCGGGTACTGAAGCGGTGTACGAGCCTTGACTCCCAAGCTGTTGATGAAAAAACTTATTGCGCTTGCTATGGCCACCTCTGGCTACCACGACCAACGAGACTGTCCATCACCTTGCCTGTTTAAGCCATGGTTTAAGCTATTTAAGCAAGACTTTTTTAAACTTCTTACCAAACAACTCGGTGGAATCTCTGCGGAGAAGGAAACTAGAATCCTCCAGTAGATCCAAGGATTCCAGTGAAATCTTCGCAAGCAAGCCCTTTCGGCGGTCAGACAAACTGCAAAATCTAAAACATGCTCAGATACTGAACCCTCATTTTCACCGGTGCGAAAAGACTCTTCGCGTGTTTCTCGCTCAAACTCAAGATCAGTATTCGATACAAAAAAGCCAGAATCCTCCGAATCACTTGAACAGGAATTGACCGAGCTCGACTAGCATTGGTAAGCACACAACTTCTCCACTGTGCCTTGAGGCTGTGCGGCCCTATCAATCTCCATCGCAAATAGACCGAAAACACTTTTTGTTTGTCGTTTAATTCACAATTAAAACTTCAACGACTGCAAGAAACTCAGAGGTGTGCAGAGCGAGCTGATGTCTGATGAAGAAGTGACGCGTGTTTAGGTTTCGCCTCGTTTAGGGATTTCATTGATGACGTAGTTTTAGTTACCAGTTTTTCGTCAGCTGGGTAAAGAAGTTTTGATGAATAAAACATTGTTTTATATCGAAACTTCTGTGTTCGAAACATAATCAGATGTTTTTGTTGCTCTATCAAAATCATAATAACTATTATCATCATTAGGAGTGCTAATTGTACTGAAGCATTTTTTGCATATATACTTTAAAAGTATCATGAAAATCAAATTCTTCAGATAAACGATATACCTGGTCTAATCCCATGCTGGTCTTGTTTAATTCTCTTCCATTCAGCGACGCTTGATAAGCTTGTAAATCCGAGAAGATTTCACTGGTATGTGCAAGTCAAATCTTTCCGCGGCAGAGCAATTGACTGAATTGAGCAGCCCCTTTCCTATAGTACATTGACGTTCATAAAAAATGATGAACTTACATATATTTCTGTAATTGAACGTTCATTCTATTCAAATGCAATCGTCATTTATGTTTTTGAAGGTTCTATGTACTCTTACTGATTTTCCATATTTGGTTAATGAATTTCAGCATTTTCCATGACCGATCAAATTGTTGCTATTGAATATTCTTTTACGCTCATTGACTTGCGCATTTTCTAACACTGACCTTCCTACTTCCATTTACGAAAGTACAGAAGTATATTTTTGAAATTGTATTCTTGCTTAATGAAAGGCAAATGGTGGAAATGACGATACAAAATATCCAGTGAGCAGTAGGCTGTACAATGCTGATATTACGGGTAATAATGCTGACATCAGCAAAAAGTGCAAAGCAAAATAGCGATATTCGTACCTGTACACGGAAACCGGGGTATCTTAAGCTGTCTATTGGCACGTTCACAGGATCAAAAAATACTAGTCACAGGAAAACTTATGGTCAAAAAAGATTGTTTGTATACACACGCGTAATTGGCAATAAAGACTTAATTGTCAAGTAAATCTTGTCGTAGGAAAACTTGCTCGTCTGTAAGCGGCTTAATTGAACCACAATTACATGATGTCCTCGCTGTTACACTATAGGCCTGATTAAGGCCTGTTTTCCACTAGGCGGACTTTTTGGAGCGAAAAGTAAATCTAGCAAACGTGATTGGCTCGCAAAATAATTTCCCGCGAAAAAGTCGAAAGCAAGCCAATCA